>CANXYC010241750.1:0-33865 GCA_948193065.1 Aleurites moluccanus | reverse complement strand
GGCCACTCATGCCGAGTCGGCACAGTGACCATCATGCCGACTCGGCAAGGCCAAGGGCCCAATGCCGAGTCACACAATGGCATTTGTTGCCGACTCGGCAAGACACTTTTAATGCCGACTCAGTATTCTGGCCCTTGTATATCGACACGCAAAGAAAATATTATAATTCGGCACCAAAATCATTTCGACTCGACACATATTTATGTAAAATTTTTTAATATTTAATATTACAAATAGTAAAAATACTGTAGCGAATTGTTACTGATTAAAGCGGTCCGATTGGGCTGAGAAACCGGCACTGTGGTTTAGCTTTATTTAATAGTAAATATATATATATATTTGACTCGGCACAAAAATTTTCGAGTCGGCACATATTTACAAATTATTAATATATATATATATATTAGTAAGGCCAAAAAGAAATAATGAAAGAGGAAAAAATAATAGAGAAAGAAATATGGTGTAGTACCAAATAATAAGGCCAGAAAGAAGATGAAATAGAAAATAAATGAGAAAAATAAAAGGAAAACTTGTTTACCCGGTAATCAATTTTAAATTTACTATAGCCAACTTAAAAATAACTATTTCAAAGTCAAGTAAACTTTACTTGAGTTTTTCTCAAGTAACCATTGCAGGCACCCAATAATATGCCCTGTGTGAGACTAACAAGCCACATACATATCCAGAAATGGACAACACGTACCATAAAGTACTTGTAACAGAATTCAAAATTTGAGATCTGCTGATCAGTGATTAATGAAATAGTACTAGACTATTAACTCAAAAGTCTGTTGCAATACAAGTGTAAATGGGTCCTTGGGGCTAGGTTTTCAATCAGTATCAAATAGACACAAGTTTCTTAAGCAACATATATCAACATAACAAGATAGATCTAGAACTTGAGTAAACACAGAACTGAGGAAATATCCTAAATATTATGCAATTATGACATGGACGAATTGGTTTATGTACAATGTGCTTCTTTTAGAGAGTTTAAACATGAACATAAAAAGATAAGAAAATGAGAAGAGATCAATTATATATATATATTACCAAGGTTATACAGAAGCATGCCTGATAACCATCATAGCTATACAGAAGGCTGGCAATATAATGAATAATGTCCTCTTGCTTCATTTATACTAAAGGATGATGTAACAAGGGGTTGAATGCATCCTGATAAAATACTAATTGGAATGCTTCGGAAAATGAATGTCAAAATGGTTTTCTCGGAGGATTGTTATTACATTTCCAACTGCAATTGAGTAATAATGATTACATTAGCCTTTACAAACATTTGAGTTCATGCACTTGGCAGTAGATAAAAAAAGTAGAAATTAGTTATGACAATTGTACTGTAGTAAACATTGGAAAATTAACGTTGGTAGGAGAGGAAGAGTTACCATTAAATGCTTGTGAGCTAAAGTGAGAAGGCAAATCCATTAAGAGACAGAGAAGTGTTGAAGGAAAGAAACTTCAGACAGACGGAGATGAGAATCAAAGTAAATATAATATGAGTTGGGTGGGGTTCGGTTTGCTTTGAGGTGGCTAGGCAGATAATTAAGGTGAACAAAAAAGAGAGAGAGAGATTTAGATCAAGACATTTTAACTCCTGGCTCTCTTTCCATCTCTGGAGAGGTTGCTCTACCTCATCCCTCTCATCCTCTTCGTCTTGATATATTGGATGAACCCCACACATAATTATGACTTCCTCAGACTTGGGGTAACGATTGTCCTCACCATCTGCATCTTTGCAACAATATTCAGCAAAGAAATGAAAAAAAGACTCAATGAACTGGTCTTCAGAATCCAAAAAAATTGAGGCCCGCCAAAGGAATGTGGTTTTTGATTGAAAGCTCATTTCTTTATCTGGACCATCAAGGAGGCAATACAAATCGAAATCACGACTATGTCCATACTTGTCTACAAAATGGGATGTACAACCAACTCCTAAGAAAGCTTGAGGAGGATAATCTTTAGATGCAATGACAGCACATAAAGAAAGACCGATCAAGTCATGTTGCTTGAGTCTGAATGACAAAGAAGAACCTGTCTTATTTTGATACCTCATCCTCTGATGAACTTCACACCCAGCAATATATAATCTAACATCATTGAAGTAGACCATCTGTACCATGAAAATAAGAATGATTTATAGGTTTATTATGATATAGCTCTAGTGTAACATTAAAAAAATTCGTCAATTTGGTAAAGCATGAGAAAGAGAGATAAGTGACCTGATTGTGATTGAACAAATGTGCAGCCAATACGTGGTCCATAATATTACTACGTGCCTCATGATCCAAATTAATGCAATTTCCAAAATCCAAAGTGGTCCCATGATCCTGCTCTAGGATTAGGAGTGGACTATGATCCTCCTCTAGGATTAAGAGTGGACTTGATGCCGATTCCAGAGATGTGCAGTTTGTTGCAAGTAAATATTCCAGAGCTGATGGAGGCTCTGGTAAAAAATGAAGTCTCTTGCAATCACTTAAAAAAAGTCTCTGCAAATTGGAAAGTTGTTTGATGCTAGGAGGTATCTTCTCAAAATTATTTCCACACGGATATAATTCCCCCCTTGATGTTAGAGAGCAGAGACTGTAACATCTCACAGTTCCGTAGATTAAGAACACCCAGACGGGGCAAACCTGTCAAAGGAGGCAATATCAAACCTTTACATCCTGAACAATCTAAATAATACAACTACCCCAATTGATTCATGGATGATGGTAAATTTCTTATACCACTTTTAGCTGCATAAAGCCTCTCCAAAGATTCTAAGTTCCCCAAGTTCTCTGGCAGTCCATTGAGATTCACACAATAAGTGAGGTAAAGTTCCTTTAGAGATCTCAAATTGCAAATGTTGCCTGGAAGACTAGCCAGTTTTGAGCAACCTTCAAGATTAAGCTTTTGAAGGCGTTTCAACTCATCAATGCTGCTTGGAAGCCGCTCAAGCCGTATGCATGATTCGAGCTCCAATTTACGAAGTTGAGAGAGACATCCAACCGATGAGGGCACATGCTTTATCGCAGTTCCACTTACACTCAATTCAGTTATATTCCAAGGAACCACTGGAAAGATCGTGAGTCTTGAACAACCTTTAAAAGAAAGAAATTCAAGACATTTCACAGGAAGGCAGCTTGGCAACCTACAAAGACTACTGCACTCCTCTAGATTCAGTTGAGTCAATTTGCTCAGATATTGAAGAGATAAGGGAAGCTCAACCAAACCCGTACATCCATTCAAATCTAAAACCTCAAGACTTGGAGCTTTAAATTCTGGAAACTTGGTGATTTTAGAGCAACCTTGGAGAGAAAGAAACTTGAGACTTTTTACATGCAGGCAACTAGGTAACCTGCAAAGACTTTTGCACCAACCAAGATCTAGACGAGTAAGCTTGCTTAGACATTCAACAGATGAGGATATCTCAACCAAACCAATACAACCTTTTAAATCTAGAATCTCAAGATTTGGTACTTTACAAAGATCTGGAATACTGACCAGATCCACAGAATAGCTGAGGTCGATGATCTTCAAATTTTCAAGAGGCTGAAATGGAAAAGTAAAAGATAGGATGTATTAGCATTTTTGAAATTCACATAGCATAATTAAGTTCATACAACAAGCGTATGAAAGCGTACCTTATCTACATTCCACAATTGTTTAAGCTGGCTCCAACGCATGTGAAGTTCAACGAGGTTCTTCGTATAAAAATTTAATGGAAAAGATTGCAAAGAGCATCCTTCCCAATGCAAAAAGTTTAGTCCATCTGGAAGAAATTCGAGGCCACTAGGAAGGTGCATTTGTTTTGTGTCCCAAAGATCATAAAATTTGAGGAATCTAAGATTATGCATCTTCCTGAACACTGTTGAACATAGTTCAAAATATCTAATCTTGCACATTCGTAGTATTATGCCTTCAACTTTTTCAGTCCCCTAGTAACCAAAAGCAATAAATAAAATCAACAGACAGAAGAAAAACTCTATCGACATCTGGTTTCATTCCTACAGCAAAGCAGCCAACTTTAATATGAAAAAGAAAACCTAATTGTTTGATTCGTACCATATCTTTTGCCAATACATTATATATATCCTCAGGATTCCACAACCTGCTACGTTTTTCGATATGTTTTTCCTCACAGACAATATTCTTTCCCATTTGTTGTAACAGATCATGCATCTGTATTGTGTTGTTTGAAATTGTTATGAGAGACTTATCCTTGAGATGACCTATTCCACTTTTCGCAAAGAAACCACAGACATCTAAAATTTTTATGACATGGTCTATACCCTCTCCTTTAAAAAAAATGCAATATCTAGAAATATGCTCTTCTCATTGTCATCTAGCCCATCATAACTTTTTCTCAAAATCTTCTGAATTTCCATATTAGGAATGCCTTCTAATTTTTCCAACTCACTTTCCCATTCTTCCATCTCTTTGTTGTATAGATTACAACCTAACACTATAAGAGCTAATGGAATGCCTTTAGCATAGCTTACCACTTTGTTTGACAACTCCATCTGTGCTTTTGTAGTACAATTTTGCTTAAATGCATGTAATTTAAAGAGCTGAAAAGCTTCATGGTAACTCAATTCCCTAACCACATAAATTTTGGAGCAACCGTTCACAAGTACTTGCTTGTCTCTACTTGTTATAATGACTCTAATTCCTGGACCATATGAATCAGATTCAACTAATAAAGAATTTAATTGTTGCGAACTGCTCACATCATCAAGAACAATAAGAACCTTTTTCCTTCGAAGCTTGCTCCTAATGAAAATTGGTAGTGTATCAGGTGTGCCTACATTTACATTTTCTATACCTAAAAGCTGAGAAAGAATTTCATCTCGTAAACGAATTGGTGGACGCTTTTCTAATTCTTCCCTCACATTTGCAACAAAGCAGTCACCTTCAAATTGAGTAAAGATTCGATTAAATATAGCTCCAGCTATTGTTGTCTTTCCTACGCCACCCATCCCCCAAATTCCGACTGAGCAAACATCTCTTGATCCAATGCACAGTAAAGGTTCAACTTCCTTGACACGCGAATCAATGCCGACTAAACACTCATCATGAGAATCACTAGAAGGCATATGACTTAGTTTTTCCAAAACGTCATTGACAATTTCCTCAACTAGTTTGGATTCAGTCCTGGCTACGTATCAAACATTAGAAATTGAGCCACCACAAATAAAGAAAATACTTTTACTTTTCATGTTGATAATTTTATATTTGTTTCTCAAGCTAATTAATTATCATGCTTAAGTTAAAGCTCTGGCTTCTTTTACTAGTTAATGAAGTTGATTCATTCTCAAATAAAAAAAAAGCTCAAATTCATAAATACACAAGCATTATGGCATAGCGATAAAAGATTCAAAAACATGAAACAAATTGATAAAATGGTATTCTTATTTATTCAATTAGGAATAGTTGTGACTTAAAAAAAAAATCCAAATTCAATAAATAAAATATAAAAAAATAGAAATTTTAAAACTGTATTTTTATATACGCCAAACAAGAAAGCCCAAAGAACAAACTTACTTGACATTTCGCGAGTCCCAGCCTGATAAATTGGCTATTTCTTTCAAAGCATCGCTCCAAGACTCCACCTTTTGTAAACAGTGCTTGAATTCTTTTTTATGCCTACCAAGTGCATCTCCAAAATTCCCAGTGAGTTCTTGAACATGGGTTGCATTTACTTGGTAAAAAACTGGTAAGACAATCTGTCCCATAAATCTCTTGCATTCAACTATCTGTACAAGCTCATCCAAACACCATGGAGAGTCTGCATAGTTCTCTAAGAAAATGACAATTGAAACAAGCGAGTCTTGAATTGTTTCCAAGAGGGCAGATGAGATCTCTTTTCCCCTTTCAAGATTTTCATCCAAAAAGGCGTTTATTTGGTTTTGATGCAATGCTTTGTGGAGATGGCTGAGAAAACCACTGGATATCTGCACCTCTGAAACTTATGAATGCATCATATTTCTTGGATTGAGAGGTATTAGTGGAAGACGAAGCCATGATCATTGACCTGAGCAGAGATATTTTAACAGTGCACACAAAGATGAAATTTCTGACAAGGAAGACAAAGCAAATGGAAAAGGGAAAAGCTTTTACTTTTTCTTACTTCTATCAATGCTTGACGTGACATCTCAGTGTTCATTGGTTGTGGGTCTTAGTCAGAGCTACAGTCATGCGGTATCTTATCACAAATTGTGCCTAATCTCCATTTTCCCTCCTAAATTTCAGCCCATGGGCTATTTCTTCTACTTTCCTTATCTTTGGGGCCATACTCTTTCTTTCAATTTCATTTTTCTTTGTGGGGTCAAATATTAGAAAAACAAATATAAAAATTTATTTATTTAATGTAAAAACAAAAATCTTCATTTTTAATTCTTTGAAGCACAACAAAATAACTTCAAAACTCGATCTAAATTTTTCAAGGCACAAATTATTTTTATTTCTCAATCAATTGTATATATTTACACACATTAATATGTAAGATTATGCAAAATATGCATGAATAAACTTTGACTTCCCCCCTAAATCTTCAGAAAGAACTTGTGTCCTTGAGTCAATCCTTGCAAAATAGTGTTCTCTTATCTTTTTGAGGGAGAAAAATAAAAAACAATAAAACTAACCAAGCTACTTCATTTAAAAAAAAATTAATAATAATAAAAACGCCTTTGTCACTGATATGCTATGCTACAAAAGAATAAAATGGAGATGGCAGGGCATAGAGATCTATAAATATGTGAAACTTAAGCTTCAACTGGCTTATCCCTCTTCTAGCAAACAACAATATGTATATACACAACAATATATCCGACGATCACTGTATTGAATGAAAGAAAAAGAGAGAGATGGCAACACCATTCACGCATTCTCTTTCGCTGCATCCATGTAAAACATTTCAGCTATTCTCATCCATTGTGTCCGGTTAACGTCAAAGAGGAAGATGAAATTATTTGCTCTGGTTGTGAGCTTGACCTTTCAGGTTCAGCTTATAAGTGCACTAAGTCCAATTGTGACTTTTTTCTTCACAAGTTCTGCTTTGAACTCCCAAGGGAGCTTGAACACATTTCTCACTCTCAAAACATTCGCTCGCCCCTGTCGCTTCCCCACCTTACAGTGACTCCAGGTTCACTTGTACTGCCTGTGGTGATTATGGCACTGCTTTTACCTATCACTCCATCACTTGCCAATTCAATCTCCATGGTGGATGTGCTTTCTTGCCCAAGACTATCGACCATGTAGATCACAGCCACCCACTTGCTCTATTATATTATTCCTTAATGGATATGGGTTGCACAGCCTTTACCTATGATTGCAGAAAAGAAGTCCCTGAAAGCTACTGGATCTAATACTGTCCTGATTGCTATTATGGGACCGATCTACCTTGTACAATTCCTTAATCTTGAAAGCATGAAGGCTTTAGGTTCAACTGTCAAGCTCCATATTCTTGGACTGTGCTCTGTTTTTCTTCTGATATTTGTTAGTCGCTTTCATCATGTCAAAAATATATGATTTTGAATTAATAGCTCCTTTGTCATTTATAATCCAATATAGGTGAGCAGACATTCTGTAATGGAACTCAGAAAACCTGCAAGGTTTACATGAGAGGCTTCGAAACTTTCTTCAATTGTCCTATATCAGTTATATAAGGAAAAAACAACAGCAAAACTATATATGACAGGAATATATTATTTATATCCATTTGACTAGAAATACATGAACTATAGCATTTCTTACAACTCGTACTAATTCCAATCAAGGCCCTATGGATCTAATACATAATCCTATCAAGCTACTAAAACATTCTCATATTTAACAAGCATTTCTACTTTACAGTATAGTAATATCGACAAGATCTATTCAAAGATATATACAACAGCTTAATTTTTTGGTGTGATGGGGAGTATGAACAATGGACATGTATGATAATTCCACATCGAAGATAAGAATCTCTCTTTGTGATCCATTTACTCCTTGCTTTTGGAGGATCGGTCTTTCCGCTGTCCTCCAAGAATACGGGAAATCTGTAGACCTCTGCTAAATGCTTGGTTGAACAGCATACGTGTTTGGAACTCAGAAACAAATGGGAACCAAGCCAAGAATGCAACAGGCATGAATAGAAGCAAGCCCATGATTATTTCATAACCACGAGCAAGTGTCCGCACTGATCCCCAAAATCCAGCATGTTGTATCAAAGGTTTACAGGCTTGTGCAATCTATAAGAATCAAATACAGAAATCAAATATAATTTCCACAGAGGTAGCTATTATTAAAAGAAAATACAAAAGGGTTAAGGGCATGGTGAGTCACTAACCAGCAGAAGCCCCCATCCAGTAGGCATGAATGCAAGAATGCAGACGAAGACGTCTCGCATTGTCATATGTGGGAGTGCTATCAAAGTGATGAATATGGTAACAAATGTCACAAATATAAGACCCTTAATAAGCCGGAATAATAGTTGGAAATTCGCACTGAGTTTTCTCCTTCCAACAGACATAGCCTGTAAAATCCAATGTAAATGTCAATACAAATCCAGCTTCAGGAATGCAAGTTTATATTTTTGCAACCCACCTTCAATAATAACAATATTACAATGATCACGAGCCATGAAATGCCATAAACCTGTAATTCCAATACAAAAAGTTTATCATCAATTCTTGTTCTTGCTTTATAAATAACTTCCCAAATGGCAAAGAAAACTGAATATAAATCACATACCAGAAAACTTTTGGTATTGTTAATGATGCTGAGATGATACACAAGGCCATACTGAAAGATGAAAAAGCGCAATGCCAACAATATCTCCACAATGATACCACGCTTTCCAGAATACCGGAGATGCTCCTGCTCCTTTTCCCACCAGGATTCCCAACTTTTTTCAGGAGGTACGCCAATACCTCCACGGTTATTTATCCACTTGTTCCAATCTGTCCAGTCATCAACAATCTTTTGCCACTCGAACCCTGATGGATTGAAGAGGAAAGGAGCAAAAAGCCATGTCCCCACCATGAACCACATTGATACTGTAATTAAGATGTATGCAACTACACCTCTATATGAAAGCCCAAAAATATGGTACACAAGAAGCAGAATCATAAGTTCAAGTCCTTTGACAAAATGGCTGCGGGAATACATCCTATAATTATCAGCAAACTTGGCATGGAACACTACAAAACCGCGACCAGTACCTCTGTATTGTGCACCCCCATGAAGCAATGTCCTACCATAATAATGAGTCTTTGTTCCAAGAGAAAATGCGAAAAATACAGGGGCTAATTGTAATTGCATCAATATGAAATCAGTTAATGCATTACGGAATCCCCTTTCTAAACCAATTTCCATCATCATCGGTAAGGCCATCAAAAACCCAATCTGCACAAATGACTGAGAAGCAAGTGCTACTTGAAGAGGCTTGTTATCTCTAATACCTGCTTGAGTACTTAACCCTTCTTCAAGTCCACTAAGAACGAGATAAAGCCGGCCATAAAGAAATACATACACTATAAGCACAGTTAACTGACAAAGAAAAACAGAGCATTTTGAATTAGTACGAGAACATTTTACGCAAACAGAGAAGAACCAGAGAATTTTCAATTAGGATTCTATATGCAGATAAGTAGGTATATTTCACACATACCAAGGTACTGAAATAGAAACCGACAGTAGTAAAATAGCAGGACAGCATTCGGAAAAAGTCAAATCGATGACCAAGCCTATAAATGTCACGACTTAATGTCTGTTCACCATTCCCATTTGCTATTTTTGCCTCAAACATAGATATCTGATTAAGTCCCACATCCCTTCCCTTACCAACTTGAATGTATTCATGATGAGTAACGTTGCCTTCACGCAATGTCGAATTGAAACCTGATAAAAAATACACAAGAAACATGAAAAAGATTCATGGCAAAGTAAAATTACATCTCCATCAATAATATACAAAGACAATAACAGTACCTGCAAATATGTCCTCGCTCAAATTGATGACTTTAGAAGCTTTGCTGACACCAACTCTAGTCAAGTGAAACAGTCTATCAAACACATCTGGATGACCATAGTGGAATCTTACTCTGCATGAAGAGCAGAAAATCATTAATTTGGCATGACATCAGATATCAACATAAATAAAAGTTAAAAAAATGTTTTGTATGAAAATCCATCATTGTGAGAAGATATAATTAGATAGAAGAGGCAAAACCAGACTGTTATAACTATGGCTTGAGGAAATTTAAAAAGCAGCGCATATCCACATTACATGCTTAAAGCAGTATTTGTAACTAGGTAAATTGCATGGGAGCTCCACCTCCAACCCAATCTCCCTATAAAATTACTTGCCTTATATTTCTTTTAAAGATTATGCTACGTGTTAAAATTATGGTATTTCATATACTTCAGAAAAATGCTAGTTCCTTTCACTGCAAGCCTGGAATAAATTTGATATTTTCTTTTCTCCCTTTTTATTTCTAATGAATAATAGGGATAAAATATGATATTTCTATAACAACAAGGTCAAATAGACTTTTCAAAGTAATTGAAAGATGGAATCTTACTTTAAAGGATTAGCCAGCAATCTCTGCCCAATTGTAACAAAACTAGTCTCCTGATTTGACATAAACCAAGCAAGAGATGAAACACTGCATAGATAAACAAAAACACCATAATGAATGCATATATCAAAACTTAATATGCCAGTAGTAGTGCTACCTCAATCTAGTTTCAACAACACCTACCTGCCAGTGAATATATGCTCCCTCAGCCCCAGAATTGTTGGATATCTTACACCATCATGCTTATGAAGAAATTCTTGAAGCAAGTTCCTCATTTTGAAGGCTTCTTCCATATAATTATCCTATTGCATTTTTATTAATTTGCTTCATAATTTTCTATAAGAAGTTGGGTTTCTCCTAATCTACAACTTTATCCATAAAACACAGTACCTGATTCATATCTATTGTTTGCAACCCTTCCCCCCTTGTGAATATAATGGCATGATTCTGATTTTCTGGCTTCCCCTCTCCTAATATTGCAGGTCCTGGAAGCTTTATCCGGTATATTACCTGGGCAAGGAAATTCAAGCAAGCAATTAGAAAGGATCTTGCTAGGAATATAATGCTTGGTTAGATTCAAATAATTTATACATGCATCCCTACGTATGTTATGCATTCAAGTATTCCACTTACATGCTTATCAATGACATGCAGCATAAATCCCACATCATAGGAATCACTCGTGCATCTGTCGGACACTAGGAACTTAAATGACCAAATTGACTTCAACCAACCATGGCACATAATGATTCTTCTCCTATTGTGAAAAATGAATTCCAATCGGAACTGGGAATTCTAAGGTGCAATTCTGAGAAAATAGTGATCATTTCCCTTTGTTTTGTTATATTTGACTATCATATTTACTGCTTATATTTAATAGGTAAGCATAAGGATTTGTGTGGTATAAAGATTTGCACTTGAGACTTTCCTCTCTTAACAAGATAATGCATTAATTTTTTACTTTTGTGCTAAAAGGAGAAAGGATTGAACCATATGGATGTTTAAATCTGAAAAATAAAGTAACAACATATCAAAAACCAATAAAGCATTCTCTACCAGATTACGAGAGTATCATCAGCGTTTTCTTTTTTTGGATAAATCAAAGTGCAGAGGATTCTAAGAATTTAACTAAATATTTTAGGACTTGCATACCAAAAATTTAGGACTTGTACCTGGTCTAGATTTTGAACTGGCTCAGAAGAATCTATAGGCTTGGTTGGAGGACCAGCCTTTACAAGAGCTGAATAATAAACCTTCTCAACCATCTTGTTGGGTTTATCTTTACTAGTTTCTTCAACCTCGTCAATATATGCTACACGTAGAGATGGATAGCTGGCACAAGCAAAGCAAGGAAATAACAACACCAGTTCTTGACGAGTACTGTATGTTCCAAAAGATACGTGATGCATATCTTCAGGATTTGCATTAAGAAAATAGTCGGATGAAACTTACGTTGTCATGAGCCTCAGAATGTCTTTAGCACGAGGATCAGCTGATCGTTTGTCAATGCCATATTGCTGGCATGACACAACATATGTGAATTTCATATCAGCTACTGCCTGACATTGTGCCCATAGTGACCTTTCACTCTTTGACTGTTCCTCACTACTTGATTCAGCAGCCTTGTAGCCCTTCATCAGTTCTGATAAAAGGAAGAGATATTTATAAAACAATTTTCTGTAAGAAGGGGTGAGCTAATGGCATATAAGTGAGCTCTGTACCTTCATTTGTTGCCATATCAAGGAAGGCCTGAAGTTCCAAAGCTTTACGGTAATACATCATGCCTCGCACTTGGTTGTTGAGAGTAGGGAGGAAAGGAAGCATAGAGTGCCCATTATCAGTATAAGGTCAAAATAATACAAAAAATTTCAAGTCTATCAACCATCAAAGAAGATAGAGAACTTATACCAGTTTTGGTCAATGTTTGGCCTCTGTATGATGCCCACAAGCGGAGCTCTTCTTCCAGCACTTCAGTTGCTCTCAGTTCTTCCTCGCTATTACAGCCAACCCGTTCAAGAAAGTTTGTCCACTCATCTATTTAATTCCATGTGTACATGAGACTATCATTTTTTTAATGAACTAGTAAACCAAGAGGGCCATCAATTAAAATGGAAAGAAGACCAAGGGGAAAGGGAAATAATCGACCTGGAAAGATCTTTTGCAAATAAAAAAGGATAGACACCCCATCTTCATTTGGCTTCTCTAAGAGGTTTATGGAGTAAAGAACCTCCTCTGAGTGGTACGGAGTTAGGACACTAAAAAACACAAAAGTAAGAAAAGTATAAAACTTGGCTGTGCTTTATTTTTAATTATTATTTTATCATTTCAATACACATGGTTTTTATCTGTTAACAATTAAGTACCATTTTGTTTTTCACTAATATTGTCAAAGTGATACTTATATAGCTTCCACATCCATAAAATAACATATAAGTTTGATTATTATCCATGTGAAACCTATGTGGATAGGCATATGACATAGCATCTATGTTACATTGGGAATACATTTAACTTTAAAATAAAAATTTACCATAGAGATAAAGAAGTACATTTTTTCCCTACAGCCACTTACAAGTGCCATGAATGACACATTTGGTTTCATATAATAAGTTATTTTACACCATGTAAGTTCTTTATAAACATAATATTAATGATAACAATAAAAATGGAATTAAAGCTGATGACAAATTAAAAAACACAAGTAAAAACAATATTAAAAGAAAAACACAGCTTCCAAAGTGAAAAATCCATAAACACAGTATCTTTGAACTTTTCCTTTTCCTATGTGGCAAACCAATTCATGAAAAAAAAAAAAAGTAATGCCTTCAGTCCATTAAAGTGGAATATGAAGGGAACTTACGAGAATGAGAGCATGTTGCGAACTTTGGGTGCAGGAGGCATGTCCATGAACAATGAATTGGAGAAGAAAGAAATCCGCCTTCTAGCTTCCAAGTTAGATGGCACATCCATAGCTGACTCTTTCACAGTAAGCAACAGATGAAGTCTTCTGATCTACAAAATTAACATAGAAGAGGATTAGTGTACATAATCTCAACTCATTCTTCTAGTCATGGAGACAGGATGAGAATTGAAGAAAGAGAGAGAAGATGACAAAGGAGAAAGGGTAAGAACTCACTAAGACAATATCCATGCACTCCAATGGTTTACTAAAGCAAATTATAAATGTAACAAAGGCATTGAGGTCAAATAACCAGAGGTAACCAAAGGGTTTTTCACAAGCTGCGCACATTTGTCAAACTCTAAAGGAAGTTTTGTTTTTCTTGCATTCAGATAAAGTGACCAAGGTATCTCTTGCAAGCTGTGCACATTAGTCGTAAAAAATGTAAAGTTACTTACTTTTTCTTTCCAAGCTTCTGTCTCTGGTACTGGAAAGTTTAGTGCACCAAAAATTTGATACTGTCGATCAAGTGGGGTCATTCCCTCATTTTTTCCATACGAACCACCATGACTTGAGTCGAGCATACTAGAAAAGAACAATAACAAATGCATAAATATGATATCAACATGTTGATAAGTTTGAGGAGACAGATGCATTAGCATAGTTTACCTTGGTACCTCATCCTCCATTATATCTCTGGTCACCACCTCTAACATGTCAAGCAAAAGAATAACAACTTTATCCTTGTCCTCTTTCTTGTTTTCTAACTGCAATAATTAGGTTGGCTCGGTTAGGAGGGGAAATAACCTCGACTTAGTAGATAAATGCTAAAGTTAAGGAAAAAAGATACCAGAAATTCAATAAGATGAACAAAGTGTTCATAGAGGGTTGGAAGAGCACTCATATTCAATTCCTCTATCAAAGTGCCTTTTTGTATATACTTGTCTACTGTTGAGAAAATATCATCTATAACCCTGAGTGCAAAAAAAAAATAAAAACAATAGAAAAATACATCATGAAAAACTTAAGCTGTCTTTCAAATTCAGACCGAACATTCCACAGGACCATCAAACTTACTCTCTTTCATTTCCCCCAATAACTAAAAATTTGATGATACTTCTAAATGAGGCATAGCATTCACGAACTGCACAGTGCATATAATCGTCGGAAGTTAACCTCTTTTTCAGTTCACGGTCTCTTCCATTGCTATCTTTTGCCATGTCCAATGCTATTGGGATCTGTACAGTCCATAAAAGGACAGTAGATTATTATTATTATTATTATTTGAAATGAAGGGTGAGTCAATTATTGGGCGAAGCTAATGGAACATAAAAAAGAATAAGTCAACCTTGCTAGCGAGCAAAAATGGAGGCCACTGAATAAGGTCTAAACCCTTATCAGCCCAGTATGGTACAAGCATCAAGTCCATTTCCCTGAAGATTTGACAATTTTTAGCATTATAAAAGTCAAACAGTTCAATTTTCAACAACATTTCATGAAAGGTGATAATTTTCAATCCAGTGTCCTTGTTGCGATACCTATTATTTATCAAATCCTCGTCCCTGAAGCTAGTGATTATTTTGTTCCACATCTGAGCAAACCTTGCTTCCTCCTCCTCTTTGTTGGATTGGATCTAAAATAACCAGCCAAATCATTAAGACATTAAATAAGGCATTTCAATTAAAAAAATAACAGAACAGTATGTCCAATGAGAATCCATATGTCATCATTAATTGTACTGTCACTTATAAAAGGAGAGAAGGAAGGGGGGTACACCTTAGTGAATTTACGAGAAAAAGTGGCTTTCAGTCCTTTTCTCTTGGTCCTCTCACTCTTTTCTATTGGAATCAACCACTCATTGAATGCTCCTGGTAATGATTGGAATCGAGACCTCAACATTCCTAATGTCCGAATCTGAAAGTAGAACAGAAATTCTTAGTAGAGCATTACAAGTTCTAACAATTTATGAACCCACCTTTAGAAGGAATCTCATATATTATTTTAACTTATGCCAAAGCTTTAGAAAGTCTTCATAACTATTACACATCAATGTGCACCTGACATTTTTGAATGTTTAATTTGCGTCATAAAACCTATAAAAGGTCTATTTATTCTTTCTGGTGTACCACATTGAAGATAACAAGGAATCAAAACCAACAATATATACATTTGCTATACAGTACTAGCTTTGTATACATTGCATCTTGAGGACGTGCTAGAAAATTTTGTGATCCCAAGAAGACTACTCAAGAGTTGCAGTTGCGAGACCCAAAATCACTCTTGTAAGCTTAATCGAATTATTAAACCCTTGATGCAGAACACAAGAAGTACATTTTGTGACCCCAAGATGAAGCTTTACCAACCTCTCCAAGACGATGAAAGGCACCATATACACCTCCAATTATGGTCGAGTAGATAGCATACCAAATCTGTGTATCCATAAAATAGACCTACAAAAATAATCACTTGAATCAGACAAAAAATAAGCAGAGGCTAGGAAAAAAAATTTTGCAGAGAGATGTGGGTAGCTATAAATTAAGCATTGACTTACCAGGACAATAGGAGCCCACAGAGCAATCACAACACCAATGTTTCTCTTGGCTGCAAAAGGCAAATGAAGGCATTAGAAAGCATTTCCACAATATGAGAAAAATGCACTCTACTTTTGTAATTACCTCGAGGAAAGAACTCATGCCATTGGTAGGTTCGTATGTGAACTTTCATGATAGCTTTTGTTGGACCTACAAGAGGCTTAATCTGAAACAAAATAGATTCAGTTCAAATTTCCAGGCTCTGGAGGAATGCAGGGACAAATTAATTTCTGTTCATAATTTTGCATTCGTTTTAGCATCTTCTCTGACTAGCATACAATATCTTTCATGAATATAAATACTCAAAACTTCTGTTTCCAACAAGCATCCGGTAGCAATCCATTTCTCAGAATGCAGTTATAAAATACACAATGCTCAAACTTGTAAAACTTTTACCATGCCTCCCAGATATATACACTCAACAAAGGATCCAAACTGGTTGAAATAACTCCAGATGAAAAAAAATGTTGATGATTTATCACAATCGCAATGCAAAACATGTTAGTAGTACAAATTAAACTGCATAGTTTATGCCTTATGGTCCTCGATCACAATTAACATACAGCCATGGCTACATTTGAATATGGTAAGATGGTCATTCTTAATTTGTTACATAAGCCATTATGTTTCAGACCATGGTAACTATAAGCATTTCAGAAGTAAAGACATAAATTAATCATTGAACTGGACATATGAACAAACTTAAATCAGATTACTACACCAGACACTGCCTTTAGCTACAGTGACAAAATTTATTAATTCTAAGGAAATAAGTAAGGACACAAGAAATACCTCTACATAATAACTAAATGCCAATTTTGACAAAATTAGGAGAATCCAAAACATAGTGTACCTATAGAATCATAGTAGATAAAAGTTTATCAGCAAAAAGAAGAACAAAAATTATTTAGGCCACAAGCACCCATAAATGCTTACTTAAAAAGTGCAATTGAGCTCTCATGCATTCCTCTTCCAACATAGAGACGAGGCTGCAAGACATCAAAGTAAGTGGGGGAAGTTGCAAAAGTAGTCTTGTGAAGCAGAGTTATGATAAAACATGCTTCTGTATACCTGAGACCACCACATCATGAGCATTACAATTTTATAGTTTGACCGCTCCAGAAGCCGGCGAACCATTGGGAACAGAAATAATAATGCAGAGAGCATGTTTGGAGATAAGTAAATAAGAATAGCCAAAATAAACAAGGAAGGTGAACTTGGACTATTGCCAAACCATTTCTTAATGGTCTGTCCAAGTCCAGGAGGATTTTTCCAACTATAAGCATAAGTTACTGGTAGAACTATGACCCATGCCGCAGCTGAAAAAACCTTCAAAATATATCTTAGTTTGACGTAAAATGGCATGGTCTGCCTTGCCTTCCAGCTTAGAATTATATCAATCACAGCTGCAAAATAACAAGAGCACATTATCAGATCACAAGTTTTACACAGCAGAAGATAGTCATGTTGATCGAAACAAATTACAGAGGATTCTTAGGAATGTCAAACATTCAAGACAAACCTAATTGATGAAGGAAAAGCATCCTTGTCCATATATTTAAGAATAACAGAGATACAAAAAGCCGATATCAGTTATACAATGAAGCACTGGGAGAGTAATATAACATAGATTAAGATGCAAAACTTCCATTTCAAATAACCAGTCTGGTTTTATGCCCGAGAGGTAAAAAATGGAGGTAATATTTCTAATAAGAGGACTAATGGTGCATCATCTCTAAGGAGTTCCTCAAAATTTAATGATGCCATAGGAATTCAATCCATTAACCAAAAAGAAAACCTTTTTGTCCCAAAAATGCTGCACCATTTTTAAGTACTGTCATATAAAAGGATCATGCGAGCTCTGCCATTTATCAGCAATAAATAAATTTTCACAGAGACAATTCTGGCTTTCATGTTTTCAACTTGCAATTCCTGTGAAGATTGTGCCAATCAAACAGTTCAAATCGAGCAGTTGGGATTATCTAGAAGAATCTGAATTTCATCACATGGCAGCCATGTTGAGACTAAAAACGCAAGAACAAACAGCATGTTTCATAGAACATAGTGGAATGTATTAGCTGTAATGAAATAAGAATTCAATAGAACAATGAACAAAAAAAAATCATTCTATTATATTCCATTAGTGTTTATGAATATGCATTATAGGCACGAGAATCTGAACAAGTCATACACCAACACAATCCTTGAGGATCAATTGTTTTCTACCTTGTCCAAAATTTAATATAGCAGAAGTTATGAAGATGCTTAGAACTTTCTTGAAAACATCACCCTCAAATATGGAGCTCAATTTGCCTGACCCATTCCAAGCAATGATGATCATCGCCTTAATTTAGACAGCACATGCCAACATAAGTCATAATGTTGAAACACCATATATCAAATGGTAAACAAGAAAACAAAGAGAATGCCAGAAAAAGAGTTAGGTTTACCTGTAAACACAAAATAAAAAAGCTCCACATTCTATCAAAACTTCTGAAAACATGCCAAAATGATCGTATTTCTACAAAATTAACTTTGCCAGTCCATCTACCCCCAATACCTTGTTTCTTCTCCTGAATATGACAAATAACATATATCCATCATAAGAAATGAAAGATTCTAAACCAAAATCAGGCTGAAAAAAAAAATAGTAATCATTAAATTTCAACTTTCAACAGCTGTAAGACAAATTTCTTTTGACACACAAAATTCATCAGAAATGAACTCCACTTCACTATGTCAAAGGACAAGAAGGAAATTGCTTGTCTAAAGAAGTAGTTGACCAAATAGTTTGAAATTAAGGACTTGGGACAATTGCGGTATGTCCTTGGTATAGAGGTTGCTAGATCGGAAAAAGGGATTTTGATTTCTCAAAGGAAGTATATCTTGGAAACAAAGTAATGTTTTAGCAGTTTTAATACATTATTGAGTTCTTTTAGAATTTGCACCTTGCTTCTCTCGGGCGTGCGCCTTTTTAGCGCTTTGTGCCTTAGGCGATGAAAGGATTTGTCTTCTTGAGTGTGCCTTTTGTTTTTGACTATCTTGGTGAATTGCAAAAAGGAAAAATAAACGCTTACTTGAAGTAGCTCGTGCTATAATGTTTTCTACACAAGTTCCAAAATATTTGCAGGGGAAAGTTGTTTTAACAGCATCATATTTAATTAATAGGCCACCTACCCGTGTTTTAAAATTATGTCACACCTTTAGACTAAGAAAAGTTCTCTTGAAAGTAGAATTAATTTAGATTTGCCATTAAAGATTTTTTGGTTGTACTGCTTTTGTTTGCATACCTAACAAGTTTCGCTCCAAACTTGATCCAAGAGCGGAGAAGCGTGTTTTCATAGGATATGCTCCAAACTAAAAAGGTAAAAAGTCTTACTATCCACAAACAAAGAAAACTTTTGTAGGTATGGATGTCATTTTTCTTGAAAAAAAATTTTATATTTCCAAAAATTTTTGCGAGACTTTTGGTCTCTTGCCAAATCCTATTCTCTTCGACATACCTCCACTTTTAGGCAAAAAAGTCAACAACAAGGTGTTAAAAGATATTGAAAATGAAAATCCTAATATGCCACAATTAGATGGATCACTAACAGGGGGGAGAAATACTACAAAAGGAAATAATCAGTCTTGAACTTGAGCTCTTCATTTATTCTCGAGAGAAGATCCAGAAAAAGAGTAAAGATTTGCAGAACACCCTATCACAAAGCCAAACAGAGCCTTTGAAAGATGGTTCTACAAATAATGCAGTAATCTCAAACATAATTTTGTTTCTCCACCCTTGTCTATTTCTAATTTTGATTCAACACCTATAGTTCTACCTAGCATTGAATCATCAGACCTTGATATTCATATAGCCATTAGAATGGGAACTCGAACGTGTACCCAACATCCCATTGTCAAACACTTATCCTACCATAGGCTTTCCAATAGTCATAAAGCATTTACTTCTAAATTGTCTAGGTGACCAAAATTGTAAGTTAGCAGTTATGGAAGAGATGAATGCTCTAAAGAAGAATGGTACTTGGGAGGTTGTAAATTTACCAAAGGATAAAAAGATTATAGGATGTAAGGTATTCACAGTGAAATGCAATGCTGATGGGAATGTAGATAAGTACAAGGCAAGGCTTGTTGCGAAAAGGTTTACTCAAACCTTTGAGATCGATTATCAGGAAACTTTTGCTCCCGTTGCCAAACTAAACTTTAAAGTTTTATTATCCTTAGCTGTAAATGACCTCTATACCAATTAGATGTGAAAATGTCTTCTTAAATGGAGACATAGAAGAGGAAGTATATACCAGTCTACCTCCAGGTTTTGAAATGGGTTTGGTGAAAACAAAGTCTATAAGTTGAAGAAGTCCTTATATGGTCTTAAATAGTCCCCAAGAGCTTGGTTTAAATGCTTTGGGAAGACAATAGAGAGCCATGGTTATTGCCAAAGTCAAGCATATTACACTATGTTCTACAAGCATTCAAAAGAAGGGAAAATAGCAATCTTGATTGTTTATGTAGATGAAATAATTTTGACAAGTGAAAATCATATTGAACTAGAGAAATTGAAGAAAGGACTTGCTAAAGATTTTGATTTGGGAACGATAAAATACTTCCTTGGAATGGAGTTTGCAAGATCCAAAGAAGGAAATTTTTTTTTTCTCAATGCAAATTTATACTTGACTTACTCAATGAAACTAATAAAGCAACTGAAACTCTAGCAGAACCTAAACTGAAACTGCAGCATGTAATATAGAGAAGTTTCAAAGGCTAGTTGGGAAACTTATTTACTTGTCTCATACACGCCCTGACATAGCATTTGCTGTAAGTAGAGTGAGTCAATTTATGCATTCACCAAGTTGAGAACATTTTGAAGCAGTGAATAGAATCCTAAGATACCTAAAAAGAACTCTTGGTAAGGGGTTATTATTTAAAAGACATGGACATCTACAAGTTGAAATCTATACCGATGCAAGTTCGATAGGTAGCATTACTGATTGGAAATCCACATCATTTTATTGTACTTTCATCAAAGGAAATCTAGTCACTTAGAGAAGTAAAAAATATAATGAGGTGGCTACAAGTAGTGCTGAAACTAAGTTCAGAGTAGCCGCTCATGGGATTTGTGAAGTTTTGTGGATAAGAAGGCTACTAGATCCACATCAGTTTATTGTACTTTCATCAGAGGAAATCTAGTCACTTAGAGAAGTAAAAAATAGAATGAGGTGGCCACAAGTAGTGCTGAAGCTGAGTTCAGAGTAGCTGCTCATGGGATTTGTGAATTTTGTGGATAAGAAGGCTACTAGAAGACTTGAGAGTTCCATGTAGTTCACCAATGAAGGTTTATTGTGATAACAAGGCTGCAATTGCACATAATCCTGTTCTTCATGACCAAACAGAACATGTGGAAGTTGTAAGCATTTATCACATAAAAAATTGAGAAGGAACTGATTTCCATGCCATACCTACCAAGCATTGAGCAGGTTGCAGATATACTTACTGATATTCAGAGAGGAAATTATTATTTTCTATATATTCATATAGGTACAAGTATACATATATATACAGATTTGAGATTCTATATTAGGAAACTTACTTAATTCCTAAATCCCTACAATCATTCCTATAGCTGTTACTTTCTATAACACTCCCTCTCAAGTTGGAGCATAAATATTAATCATGCCCAACTTGTTACAGATATAATTGACCCGAGCTCCATTGAGAGCCTTTGTAAAAATATCTCCTAGTTGTTCTCCAGTTTTCATATGTCCAATAGAGATCAAATTCTGCTGCACTTTTTCCCGAACAAAATGACAGTCAATCTCAATATGCTTAGTTCATTCATGAAACACTGGATTAGAAGCAATATGAAGAGCAACTTGGTTATCATACCATAACTTTGCTGGTATTGAGACTTTAAGACCAATTTCAGTTAAGAGTTGATATATCCACATTATTTCACACACAGACTGTGCCATAGCTCTATATTCCGATTCTGCACTAGATCGAGATACAACATTTTATTTCTTACTTTTCCATGAGATCAAATTTCCTTCAACAAAAACACAATAACCAGTGGTAGATCTGCGGTCAATCCTGGAACCTGCCCAATCTGCATCTGAGAAGCACTCGACGTGAGTATGTCCATGGTTTCTATACACTATCTCTTGTCCAAGAGTTCCCTTTAGATAACATAATATTTGTTCTAAGGCTACCTAATGATGAACTGTCGGAGAAGACATGAATTGACTTACAACACTAACAGAGTATGCAATATCAGAACGTGTCACTGTAAGATAGTTTAACTTTCCCACCAGTCTCCTATACTTCTCAAGATCTTCAAATAAGTCTCCATCTTTTGTGAGCTGCAGATTCGGAAGCATTGGGGCACTGCATGGTTTAGCCCCCAATTTCCCGGTCTCAGTTAATAAGTCAAGCACATATTTTCTCTGAGACAAAAAGATGCCTTTCTTATTTCTTCTCACCTCAACTCCCAAGAAATACTTTAATACCCCTAAATTTTTTGTGTGAAATTGGTTGTGAAGAAAAGATTTCAGTGATAAAATTCCCATATTTTCACTTCCGGTAATGACAATATCATCCACATATACTACAAGGAGAATGATACCTGATGCAGAATTTTTATAAAAAACTGAGTGGTCAGACTTGCTCTTATGCATTCCAAAATGTTCCACTCCCTGACTAAATTTGCCAAACCAAGCACGCGGACTTTGTTTCAGACCATAAAGGATTTACGAAGATGACAAACTTTCTCATACTCCCCCTGATCAATAAACTCAGGTGGTCGCTCCATATAAACTTCTTCGTGAAGGTCACCATGTAAAAAGACATTTTTGATATCTAACTGATGCAAAGGCCAATCATGAGTAGCCGCCATAGAAATGAATAAACGAACAGAAATCAACTTAGCAACAGGAGAGAAAGTGTCAAAATAATCCACACTATAAGTCTAAGCATAGCCTTTAGCCACAAGGCGAGCTTTAAGACAAGTCACATATCCATCAGAATTAAATTTAACTGCAAAGACCCATTTGCAGCCAACAACCTTTATTCCTGTAAGTAAATATACTAAATTCCAAGTACCATTAGTATCAAGAGCATTCATTTCCTCAACCATAGCTGCACGCCAATCAGGATGGGATAAGGCTTCATGAACAGTTTTGGGTAAAGTAACAGAATCAAGGGAGGCAACAAAAGAACAAAAAGAAGGAGACAAGTGATCATACACAACAAAAGATTAAATAGGATAAGTACACTGACGTTTACCTTTACGAAGAGCAATTGGAAGATCAGTAGTATTGTTCAATGGATCCAATGCCGAAGAAAATACTGGTGCAGAACATGTGTCAGATGGGTCTCGTCTTCTAGAATAGATCTGACGAATAGGAGGTTTCAATGATGGAGGTGGAGGCGATGCCAATGGATCTTTAGGTGGAGTGATAGAAGTAGAGGACTGATAGGTGACATGATAAACTAACAGATCATCATCCTCCCCCGGACGAGAAGAAATAGAAGAAGTAGAAAAGAAAGGGGTATGCTCCAAAAAGGTAACATCAGCTGATACAAGATATTTGTTAAGAGTAGGACAAAAACATCGATATCCCTTTTGGAGACGAGAGTAACCCAGAAAAACACATTTTAAAGACTTGGGATCTAATTTAGTTATCTGGGGACGAACATCACGAACAAAACACGTACGGCCAAATATGCGGGGTTCAATAGGAAACAAAGATTTTTCTGGAAATAGGACATGATAAAGAATCTCACCATGAAGAACAGAGGAAGGCATGCGATTAATCAGAAAACAAGCTATAGACACTGCATCAGCCCAAAATTGTTTAGGAACATGCATTTGGAATAAGAGTGCCCTGACTGTCTCTAGAAAATGTCTATTTTTTCTTTCAGCCACACCATTCTGAGATGGTGTGTCAACACAAGAAGTCTGATGAAGAATGCCATTTTGAAGCAGGTAAGTCTGACAAGTATGAAAAAAAATATTCTTTGGCATTATCACTTCTTAATGTATGCACAAAAACATTAAAATGTATCTTAACTTCAGCACAAAAGGCACAAAAATGAGAAAATAATTCAGAACGATTCTTCATTAAATAAAGCCAAGTTACACAAGAGAAGTTATCAACAAAAGTAACAAAATACCGGAATCCAGTTTTAGACACAACAGGACACGGACCCCAAATATCTGAATGAACCAGCTCAAAAGGAAAACTAGCTCATTTATTGACTCGAGGAGAACTAGACAGACGATGTTTTGCAAACTGACATTACTCACAATCTAATGAAGATGCATTATGAAATTGAGAACATAATTTCTTCAATAAAAATAAATTCACAGCGATTAACCAGACTGACCACTGTAGAATCAATTGAATTCCAAACTTGTAAAAATAAGCGAGCATCATCTCTTAACCATTCCTGACGAGAATTGTCGTTTGGTGGATTGTCAGTGAAATAATTGTTTTGAGAAATACTTCGCAAATAATTTCTAATAGTCTTGCACCAATCTAAATAATTTGTACCAGTCAATTTATGATCCGTGATTTTGGACATCATAGGAATTATATCAGTGACGACTAAATTTTTTTGTTCATCAGCCATTGATAAAATAATAGGACCCAAATAAATTACAGACCTATATATATATATATATATATATATAATAGAAACCCTTAATGCCCACAGTAACGAAACACAGAAATAACAGTAGAGAACAAAGAAGGTTCTTTCTTGAAATGGTGGATCGTGAAGCTGCAAAGGACCGAGAAGAGCCGAACTAGGTGGGTCGACGCCGGTGAGAAAGGACCAGAGAACAGGAAACCGGTCCACGCGCCTTCACGTGTCGGCCCGTGTGATGGATGACAGACGCGTTGGGCGACGCATGAGTCTCACTTGCTAGCCTTCTAGTGACCAGACTTCAGGGATGAGCCGGTCCGGAGATGGCGCTCCAATCTACGCCGGTGGTGAGAGGAGATGGTTACTCGAAAAGGGTGACCCAAGAAAAACTCAAATCGGCTTACTGGGCAGAAACGAAACCCAGCAAATTCTGCTCACTTGGGCAGAAACGGAAGCTTGAAATCAGAGTTTTTAGAACCTAATCTTGCTCTGATACCATGATAATCAGAGAGGAAATTATATAGTTTATATATTAATTCATATAGGTACAAGTATACATATATATACAGATTTGAGAATCTATATTAGGAAACTAACTTAATTCCTAAATCCCTACAATCATTCCTACAGCTGTTACTTTCTATAACAGTAACTTAACAAATTAATTTTTTTTTCTTGCATTTTCTTGACAGCCAAACAAGCCAAAAATTTTGCATAATGATTTGTGTGAAGCATCATGATTATTTTGTGGAGATCTGGGTTTCAAGTTGAAGCAATTTAGGGATCATAAGTTGCAAGTTTTCTGGTGGTAGAGATTGAAAAAGAAGAAATGTAGTTTTTATAAGAAAAATGGAATAGAGAGAGAAAAGGAAGAAATGAAAAAATTGAATGGGATGGGAAGGTACAGCAGTACTGTTTATAGGGGTAAACAATGTTTTTTACATTTTAGACACCAAAGTATCAAGACTCAAGACCCTCATCAGATTTTAGCTAAGAAACCTCCAACCACCTTCTTTTTTCTAGATTCAACTCGTGAAAAATTACCAAGATGCAGAAACTTAATATATACCTCCCAACTGACAGAACAATTTTTACCTTTCTTGATGTTTGACATCTAGTTGTCCTACACTCCTACTAGACAAAAAATGCCTTGCAACTCTTATTCTTACAAAAGAGGAAGCATAAAATGCAATTATCAAATCAAACAACCTGTTTCCCAAAGAACGCAAGATTTTGTTGCACTGCCTTCCTCCCACCAGGAACTGCTAATTCAATGTTCTCTGTGTTGTATGATGCTCCCATATACTTCAAAACAGCACCAATGACCTCTCTAGGAGAGTCAACCATCGAAATCCTCCCTGCAAGGTTAGGCTGCCATAGATCTGCCCAATCCTGCAATAGTTGTTACTGGTTATCGTAATAGGAAACTTTTTATACCATTGAATTTCTTAACAAATTATCAACAGAAGCTAAAGAATTATGAAGTGAAAACCATAAAAAAGCCATGTTGACATGTCTACAACTTCCTCCATTGCAATTGTCAGTCCCTCTGATAGTATTCGAACAGTTTAAATTGATACAACAGTTGTTATGTCCACAGTCCAGTTAGCTGTGAAAATGCCTACAGTTCCCTTAACCCCCGTCATTTTTTCTTCTCACCTATTATGATTAGAGGTAGTAAATTTCAAAAATTTTAACATGTGTTTTGAAAGTAGTAACAGGGACACATCATAGGGCATCCCAATATGGAAAGGTACCAAACAATTTAGGACATGTCAAGCACTCCATAACACATGCTTTTTCACCAGTTCACTAAATGGCATGCTGTTATTTGGCATGCCAAGAAAGGACAATTAAATTTAAAGGAAAATCTAATTTCTTGCATCAACCTATGTCTTTTGCTTGAAAAGAGACAAAAAAGGACTTGGAACTACATTTTTAATGCCCACGACAAATCATGGATGATAAAAAATATACTAATGACCAATGACTTTATAGGCATTTTGTGGGAATGCAATTTATCTTTCAAATAACAAAGTAGGAGAAAGAGAGAGAAAAACAAATACAAAGGTAACCTCTATTGGAGCCAATTTATTCTTCTGAAATTTATTTTTCTTGTAGGCTATCACCATACTGCCCCATCGATATGGAGCAGCCCATATTTCACCATTTGGATCTATTTTCCCCTCAGAGTTCCTGCATAAGTATACCTGAGACATGTTCAGTCGAGGATAAAGGGAACCCCATGGACAAGTAGCAACCAGCAAAAGATAAACTGCTTCAAGTGTAGGAAAAATAGTACATTCAAGGATTCAAGGAAATATCATACCTTAGCAATGATTAACATATCAAAATTAAATCAACGTTAAGCAACTCAAAGAATCCAACTAATACTTCTAATCTTTGGAAGTACAAATAGTTGTTCATCAATGTCTTAAAGAACACTTGCAATAGCATATTCATAACCAAAATTAGTTCTTAGTAAGGGGAAATACCAGACCTAAATTGGCACAAAAGAGAAATCCAAACTTTTCGATGTGGACGTGCACAGTGAAAACCAATCTTCACCAATTGTTGACAAATGCTTATCCAAAGATTCACTTTACATTGGATTGACTTTAGCAACACAAGTGTTACAGCCAAATTGTTTGCCAGTAGATATATTAAATAGATGGTAAGCTTTATAACTTGGAGTGGAGAATTAGAAACTCATTAGGCTGCATTTGTTTTGTGGAAAACAACTTGTTTGTGGGAAATATATTCCAAGGAAAACAATTTTCTAACAAGCCTTTTAAAACTTTCAGTAGTTTGGTTGCAATACTAAAGTGGTTGAAAATTATTTTTGATGTTTAGAGTACATTAGGAAATATTAATTTATTTCCAGTAAAAGTTTATCAAGATAATGGACCCCTGAAAAAGCCAAAAGAAGAAGTCATTTTATTTGAAAATGGACTAGTTTTTCCTTTGACTATTGTTCTATTGACCAATTTTCCTAAAAAACTCAAATGCCAAAAATGCAGAAAATGTTTTCTAGAAAACATCTTTTTTACACTTTTCGCTTCTTGTATTTGAAGCTCCGCACTAATATGAAATAGAATATAATGGCCAAGCTTTTCAACAGAGCTTTTGTCATTTTTAAGCTTCCCAAGTCAGCAAGCTTCAATACCATATATGGTATATATGGTACCCATACAGGCATTTAAAATATGGTAAGATGAGACATGCGAAGGCAATAAATGGAGCAAGAGAGAAAGAGAGAAACCATTAACATTCTAATGCTAGCCGTTAATTTTTGGTTTGGTTTAATTTATGAGTGAAGAGCATAGCTTTGCTGGTATGGCATAATAAATGCACAATACACACTCCACATCACACAATAGGAACCAAGAACAGAAAAATCAATTAGTATCATGACTTTGTATCTAGAATGACTTAAAAATTGCATAAAACAATTATGTTTACTGGAGTAGGCTGGGCCTGAGGTCTTTGGACTTGTTTTATATTTTACTTTTCTTCGGACATCCTTTCATGGGATTGGGACTGGTCCCAGTCCCATGATGAACTTCTAAATATGAATGCATATATTTGTAATGTTTTCTCATTAATCAATCAATAACATAACATTTTCAGCAATTGTCTCGTTTGAAATGTGTAACTCAACCTTAGGTGCCATGTTGACAGAAACCTTCAGTTAATGCAAGGTTTTTTAGGACAGAAGTTAAAATGGCATTATTTTCTTCAATTCCCTAGCAAATTTTGATCCAATTCAAATATGAATTCTTTCCAACAAACCCTAATTAAATTCTCCATTAAATAGCCTCTTAGAATCCCAAATATGCTGAAGTCACTGTTCAAAATATCAAAACTGCTCTATATACACACAAAGTAAATCTATTTATCTATTTTTGTGATGGAATAGATTGTGATAAAATTGTGGATTGAATGTTTTAAATTGGTTGAGATTCAATAAAGAAATAGTTAGTAGCCCTAAAAGATTAGAATGTTGGTTCATTAGAATAGAAATAAAAAATTGCAAATAACACTAGAGAAAGAAGGGAAGGAAGAGGTTAACAGAAAACGGAGATGTTAGAATCATATGGATCAAACATGTAAAACACACTAAAAACACGGAGTTTAAAGACTTATATACTCTTACCTTCCATTTGTCACTCAAGCCTTTAAACCAATCCTGGTCTTCTACCCCTTTGATGGGCTCAACTATAGTCTTTTTAATGGCAAAACTAAGCCAGGAGTCACCAATACTAACAAGATCAGCAGCAACAACAGATGCAGGACTAACCTTGCGTTTGTTAAAGGACATTGATAAGTCAGAAAAGATGTTGTCAAGACTTCCAAGGAACTGTGTGCGAAGCCTTAATCTTCTTCCTTGAGATTGTGTGAAATCCTACACGTTAAAAAGAATAATAAGCTACAGACTGAAAGTTTTAAAATTTGGACATTATTATAACAACTTAACTCAATTCAACTCAACTTAAATTTGGACATTATATTATAACAACTTAACTCAATTCAACTCAACTTAGCCTTAATACCAAAATTAATTGGAGTCGGCTATATGAATTTTTTTTTTTCCATTCCAAACGATTTTGGGTAATGTCTTCATATAATTGTAACGTCTGTAATTCATATTATATTTCTCTCCTCCAAGTTAATTTAAGTCTACTCCTTCCTTTTTTTTCTGTCCTCTATGGCAATATGTTTAACCTTCCTAACCGAATTCTCTCTAGGTCTCCACTTCACATGCCCAAGTGAAGACCTAGGGAAACTCGGTTAGAAAGATTGAATACATTGCGGTAGAAAATGCAAGATTATGATAGCTATTGTGATTTGCGACAGTCTGACATCTTCCTCATAAGCTATAAAAATTGGTTCCATTATTCAACAAATAAAAGCATTGAGCATTCAGTATCATTCTTGAATTACACCAATAACAGAGGTAAACTGAGAATGCCAGATTTTCTAAACTATATTAAGTAATACGATATCCTTAATCCCAAAATTAATTGGGCTATGCTTATATCAAGTAATACAACTACCCAAGAAAACGTAGATAAAGAAAATGAAAAATACATAAGAGATCATATCATATTATATTAAAAGCCTGAAATTTAGAAACAGCTAGAAAAGTTTATACCTTTACCCAGGAAGGAGGAAAAGAACCACGAAGAGCAACAATTGTAAGAGGAACAGACAAGGCATATGTTTTTGATTTCCAAGTTTCAAATTCACTATTCAACTCTTCATCTTCAAACTTTTTCATGCTCTTCTTATTGGTATCAATGTCATCACTATCTGTATCCATAAAATCTCAGTTCAAGCAAAAATAAATATTATTTCTAATTCAAGTAAGAGAATTAAAATAATTATAAAGATTACCTTGAGTAACTGCATTTTGCAGCACAGGATGGAGAAACAGAGGAGATGCCATTGCCTGCCAGACACCAATGCTTAAGCTCAAGAACAATACGGCGGAGGTAGCAGCAACTCGAAGCAAAGTCGGAGGCTGATCGGTGGTAGTCGTTGGTTTGGCCGACGAACGGATTATGAGATTGTGGCGGCAGGAGAAGTTGAATCGAGAGTGGAGAATTGGGGGTTTGATGGTGGCAGGGATGTGGAGGAGAAGGGAGGGTGGAGAGATGGGATAAGACATAGTAAGACTTCAATTTATCTTTACACCATGTTTGGATGTGAATGAGAGCTGGGAGAAGGAATGGTAACAGCTCGTTTCAAATAAAATGAAATAAACTCCACTTAAATAAATAAATTTCATTTTGGTTGTGTTTGAAGGCATAAATTTTAATTTTAAAATTTATATTTTAAATTTATAATTTGAAATTTATAGATTTATAAAATTTTTATTTAGAAAAATCAAAGAATTTTAAATTTTAAATTTTAAATTTAAAAAATAAAAAATTTTAGATTAAAAATAAATATAATAGATTTAAAATAATTAGGTAAAAAATAATATTTAAAATATTAAAATTTTAAAAATTAAATTTCACTGGATATTTAAATTAAATTCAAATCCACCTAATTTTAATAATTGAAATAAAAAATTTAGCTTAAATTTAAATTTATAGTTTAAATTTTTATCATCCAAACAAACCATTAAATTATATCAAATACTTCATTCATCTTAATTATAAAATGCACAAATATTAAGAATTTTTTTTTACTATTTTAACATTTACTCTCTCATAATTAAGTACAAATATTTTTTATTATTTTAATATTTTTCTCTTAATTAAATACAATTATCTCTTTATTTTTCAAAAAGTAATTAATATTTTTATTTTTTTTTTAGTTTAAATTAATTATATAAGATTAAATATATGACGGTATTATTGAAATATTAAAGTAACATATAGTTTAAATTAGAAAATATGACAATTAAATTGGGACATATTAAAAAGGAAACTAGAAAATTTATTTTGGAACGGAAAGAGTAATATTTAATATGTAAAACTAAACTTCATATCTTTATAGGATAAATTACACTCATTATCTCTGAACTTAACTTTTACCTTAACTTAATTTTTAATTCAATAATATTCTTTGATTTTAATTTATCACAAAAAAATAATATTCAGACAATAATTTATTTGCAATAAAAGTCATATTTTTCGATTTAATTTTGTTAATCAAGCAGGAAATCCTATATGACTTCATATTTATTATTTTAAGGAGTTATATTGGATTTGTTTTAGTTCCAGAAAGCTTCTCCCACGCGCTTTCATCATTATTACCATCAGTGCCTTCTCCTTTTCTTTTTCTTCATCTTTTTTTTCAATTATATCCACTACCGCAACCGCCACCATTAACCTTCACCGACACTCGCTCCTTTCTCATTGTTGCCACCACTGCTAAATCCCCATCAAGACCCAAGGTTGTGCAACATCCTCTTTCATAGTGAAGAGAAAGCAAAAGAGGAAAAGAGAGAGAGAGAGAGAAGGTTTGAAATTCAGATCCATGGTTGTACTATCACAAGAATACAATTATATATCAGGTTAAATTCAAATAGGAGGTTTTAAAATACCTATATTCAAAATTCTTCATCAAATATTTGCGTATTAAAATACCTAGCTTCATTTTCTTCTTATTCTTCCCTCATTCTCGGTTTCAATTTCCTTTTCTCTGACTTCTTCTTCTCATCGTCGTCGTCGTTGTAGTCGTTGTCTACTGCACAGATAAGTCGATTTTGTTTTTTGCAAATATTTTTTCTTGATGAATGACATGCATATATAAGAAACAAAAGTAGATTAAGAGAAAAAAAAATCGAGAGTGAAATTTTATCAGTTTGCCACTTTCATCCAATTAGAATATTAATATTAATTTTTCTTCTTATAAGGTTCGAGAAGGAGTGTGTTTTGAGAATTGCTACTTACCTGATTACCCATTTTCAAGGTTAATTTTACCCATGATACTCTAACTTATGACTTGCATATATTATGATACTTCAATTTCAATTTATTACTTAAAAATACTCGAACTTTATACCTCGCACACTTTAAAGTACTTATGTTAGGAATCTGTCAAATTTTTTAACAGTGCGCATACTTGGCAATTTTTTTCTTTAAATTAAGCCACATTATATGCCAATTATTGTAAGGGGTTTAGTGCACGTGTGCAACATTTCAAATATTTTTATACTTTTCTCTTATAAATCCGTCAAATTCTTTGACGGTGCGCATATTTGGCAATTTTTTTCTTTAAATTAAACAACATTATATGCCAATTATTGTAAGGGTTTTGGTGCGTGTGTGCAACATTTCAAATATTTTTATACGTTTCTCTTATGAAATAGTAGAATGTCCCTTTTTCATTATAGAAAAGACGCACAAGTTCTTAAAATCTTTTCCATTCTTCTTTATTTCTTTATTTATTATTATTATTATTTATTTTTTACTGGCCTAAAAATAAGTTAACTTGTCTCTCTTGAATGTTTCTACTGCTTTGTTTTATTTATTTTTATCTCTTCTAGTGTCTTCTGCATTATTATTATTATTATTATTATTATTATTATTATTATTATTATTATTATTATTTTCTAGAAAATTTCATAAAAATATTTATCCATATATAATTTATCTCTCAAATATCTTAGAAGAGTTTAACTATTCTAATATTTTCACAAAATACATTTCCATCCATTTTATTTATTATAATGTAGTAGCCTTTTAAAAAAATATTTACTTATTTTAACTTTATTTTCAATTTAATTTTATATTTTTGTGCAATACTATTCAAAATAATTATCTTCATTAAAACCATTTTACTCAGGAAAAATTAATTTATTGAACCAAATTTAGCAACAAGAATAAATAGAAATAGAGCAAACTTCAAATTTAAAATGAAAGGGAATAAACCTAATTAGCATTACAGTGCATTCTAAATATGTAATAGCTTAAGCATATACAAATAGAGATTGAATCGGTCTATGTATAAATTCTACAAAATCACAATACCAACACCAGAATCAATGAATTTGTGTCATAATCACTATCCCCTGAATTAGAAACAACAAATCCAAATAACCAAGATCATCATTCCATATTCAGAACTCACCTTCATTGTACAAAAATCTTCACAAAAATGTCTCTAAACAATTAAATTTGAGGAGAAATAATGCTCAAAGTTCCAAAATCCACCTTCAATTTAAGTAATCCAGCTCAACATATAACATAAAAACCAACTTATAACACTGGAGAGGTAAATCCCATGAAGCGGACACAAACCCATGTACAAAATCAAGAACCCAGACGGAAAAAAACAAAATAAAATTGGATTCTGGTTAAAGGAAGAATCTGACCCAAGATGTGGCGGCGAATTGTTATGTCCCAATTTTGGAACATGACGGTCCTAGGATACAGGAACAGTTTAAGGCTACCAATACCCGTAGAACCCTTCTATAACCTGTAAACATCACCTGCTATAATATTTCTATAACACCTCAGCTTAGTTTTAATCTATCCTTAATTGAGATCTTTGGGGGGAGAATTTTGTGTTCTTTATATTATGATGTTAATATGAATTTATGCATGGAATTAATATTTATGCATGTTATTTAAATTAGTTCTAGACATAGAAATGGTTTAGAGGCTGCTAGGACTTAATTGGCAAATTTTGAGTTTTTGATGAACTAAGGGCAA
>CANXYC010241636.1:0-18011 GCA_948193065.1 Aleurites moluccanus | reverse complement strand
AGTGTAGAATGGTTTTATCAGACCTATTTGGAGAGATTCTAAGGCAGCAAGTCTGGGTGATTTTGGGAGAGTCACCACGGTTTGTGTGTTGGTCCTTTTGGTTTGAAATTTTAATATGTTGTGATACTACATGTTGATTTTAAGTGATAAAAAGAATTAGTAATTTTGGATATTTGTAGCTCATTTGCGAGCTGGATAAGTGTGAGATGCTCAGGCAGGATTTTAACTTAGAGGAATTTTTTTATGGCGAGCCAGCAAAATGAGAGGAGGCATTTTGTGAAGTGGCGAAATGGCAAAGTGGCGAGGTGAGTTTTCCGAAGTGGCAATTCGCGAAGAGGAAAGGCGAAGAGGCTTTGGCGAAGAGGATGAGGCGAGGTGGCATTATGCGAAGAGGGAAAGTGCGAAGTGGCAGTTTGCGAAGAAGCGAAGAGGCGAAGAAGCATTGTCGAGGTGGCATATGCGAGGAAGAGTTGCGAGGAGAGTCTGGCGAGGCAGCATATGCGAACTGGAATGTGCGAGGTAGCATTGCCGGATCAAGTTTGGCTAGCTGAAAGTGCGAGCTGGGAATGCGAAGTGGGAATGGCGAGCTGGTTAGGTGAGGTAGCTTTGCTGAGGCAAGTCTGGCGAGGTGAGCTGGCTAGCGTGTTTCTGGGGCAATGTTTTATTTAAGCCCAACAACCCCCCAGTAGCGTTTCACGATTTTTCCCTTCTTTCTTCTTCTTTCGTCAATTTAGTCTTTTTCTCAGATTTATTCCATTTTATATTATAAGGCATTAATACTTAAATTAATGCATTAGACTTCTAGATTAGTCAATATTAAGGCAAAAATCATCAGATTTGAGCAGAAATCTCAGAATTTCAGTTTGAAGGAAATAAGGTAAATTTTCTTCCTAAGCTATTTTCTTTGGATTTATTTAAGTCTATGGTTAGGAGAATTAATACTGGGTGTACAGAATTTATTGCTAGTGATCTGAAGCCATCAATGGTAATTAATGTGGGAGAAATTAATTTGGTGAGACTGCCATGAACAGTAACTCCAAGATTTAATGTAGATTTTCTTTAAGAGATAAATGAAATTGTTGTTGGGAATTAAGAATAGAGACTCTAAGATAGTTAATTAATAGGAAATCATGTTGAATATTATTGGTTTGGAGAAACCCTAATTTTGTATATTTGGAGAATTTCTTAGGAGGAGAAATTCAAATTTTATTGAGGAATTAAGTGAGCAGATTTCTAAATAGGAATTTGAGAGAAATTTGTGTAAGAGGTAAGTATGAACATCCCATACGATTATTGGTCTTTGAAATTAAAATGACCAAAGTATTCTTAATTTTGATTATCCTATGGTATATATATATATATATTTATATAATGTGAATGGCTTGATCAATATTCTTGGATCAAGTTCATATGTTTCTTGCTTGTGAACCCGATTTGAATAATGTTATATGATAATGGTCTTGCGACCAATATGCTTCTTATGAGATTGAACACATGACCCATGGATAGAACGCTCTTCCCAATGAGAGTAAATTCATTGGTCCATTGTGCACTTTGGGAGCCCAGCCGATAGGATTTTTATTGGTGTTCCACCTAGAGGGGGCCATAAGCTCTAGGTGCATGCCTGGCCAAGCATGTGTGCACTTTAAGGTAGCAAGGCTACTGATACGTATGATATGATATGAGATCAGTTCTTCTAGATGAGATTTGATAATTCCATTCTTTTTGGGCATTCTATGTTCTAAATATGAACCATGATTTGATATAGCCAAAATTATTGTGAGAACCATGTTTCCTTCAACCAAAGCTTATGATTTCTTTCATACCTATATGTATAATTATTTGTTCATGACTATGATTCGATGTTCAGATATTTGATTATAATGTTCATATCTTACTGAGTTGAAGGCTCACTCCTCTTCTGTGGATTTTAGGTGATAGCTTAGTTCGTGAGGGAGCTAATAGAGGGGATCAGGCTTCTTGACTTGTTTACTCCAAGAAGCTTCATTGTAATAACTTTTGAGATATTTTGTATATTTAATTAATGGTATTATGATACAATATGTAGTGCAGTATACTCTAGAGCTCCGTAGTTAGTCATTCGAGGAATCTAGTATAATTGATGTATGGTTGTTACCTTTTTGGGTACTCTTGTTCCTCAGTGATGTGAGATGTCTCTTTTGATCATTAAGGAACAAGAGAAGGATATGAAATGATAATAGAAAGATATGATTGATTTTTATTATATGTATGGACATGATAGATGTATGATAAGATATGATATTGCAATTTATATGATGATGATGATGAGAGTCATGATTTGTGAGTTTTACGGGTTTATGGTGGCCTTAAGCCTACCCTTGCCCTAGGACCGTCGCACCACTGGAGTTGGGGTGTGACAGAATCAATATATATTAAGTTGATATTGACTATGTTAGTATCAGCGAAATTAATAATAGACAGTAAGGAAGTAAAATTAGTTTTAAATATTTATTATAAGTAATAGCGTAATAAGAATAATGTTATTGTAAATGAATGGATGATAAAATGAGTGTAATGATGATGAGTAAGAATGATAGATGATTCCAAATAATAAAGAATATGGAGCTATTGAGGCATAGAATAGTGAAAATTTAAGAATATGATTGTAATAAAAGAATAAATATATTTTATAGCAATTAAGTAAAATGAGAAGTAAATGATATACTAATAGTTCCTAGAATGGTATACATAACTGATTATTAAGGTTTAAATCTAAGTAAATTAATATTAAGTTATTGATGATTGTAATTTAAGGAATACGGTTATAGATTAATAATTGAGTATATGTAATAAGACTAATGAGTAGAAGAATTGAATGAAAATATGGAAAATTGTGAACAGTAGACTACATGTGATATAGATGACAGATATGTAAGGTAAATGATGATTGAATATGAAAAGTGAAAATATAAAATTATTGAGATATAGCTTAGTGTTATTGAAATGTTATTGACAGGATTAGTGTTATAGTGATTAAATACAATAAGTAAGATATTGTGAACTTAGAAAATGTAACTACAGTAAAAAGATAGTTACAAAATTAAAGTTATAGTGTTTAGAGAATAATAAAAGTGTATATAATGGTATAATTACTTGATTATTGAAGTTCAAATATAAGTAAATAAATATTAAGCTATTATTTATTGAAATTTAAGGAATATGCTCATGGAAATAGAGAGAGTTAATGGTCGAAATGATAAAGTACGAAAATATAAGATTTATGAAATGATGTCGATAAGGTGATTAAAAATATTAAGGTATAGTACATTAAAAGTCTAAGTACTGTATTATTGAATGTTTATGGATTATAGATCGTATATTGATAAGAAAAGATATGAGAATTATGAAATTTGGCAATTATTCTAAGTAAGATGATAAGTAATATACAGAAAAATATTTACAAAAATGATTGGAGACTAATTGAGGTTCATATATCGATGTTCACAGTATTGGATGAGAAAATTCGAGGACGAATTTTATTGAAGGGGGGTAGAATGTAATACCCTAGGAAGCCCCATCTTGTATGCTTGAATTGATTCTCATTTTATGGTTTAAAAGAATTGAAATGATGGGAAGTAATTTTACAGACACAGTTAGAAAGTAAATGCAAAACTTTTCTGAAAATCGTCAGTGTCAAAAACATTGCCGGAAAAATAGTAGTCCGGCTAATTTAAGAATTTTTGACCCAGACCTGGGAGATTAAATAAGTTAATTTTATGTGAAATTATGGTAAAAAGAAAGAGTTGAAAAATATTTTCGAACACTGAAAATAAGAATAATGGCAAAATTATAAATAAAGGCAACTTTGGTGGTAATTTTGGAAATTCACTGTATAGGATTCAGAAATGACTCAAAACTATTTTTAAATGATAGAACAACTTAAAATAAGGTATTTCACTCCACACACTTGAATTTGAATCTAAATAGAATAAACATAATAAATTACAGAAAGTTTTGGGGTAAAAAATATAAACAAAAAAAATTATGGACAAAAGTACAATAATTGAAAGATGTGGGACCCACCAATTGAATCAAAACAAATTTTTTAGAAGGAGATAAGTGATGGCCGGCTGTATGTTCAGCAAAAGGGATAAAAAATATTTTTTATAATATTTTCTTAAGTTTTAACAAGAATGTGACAAATGTCTTGTTTCTAGAAAACCCCAAATTTTTCTTCATTCTTCATCTATTGATTGTAGTGTATATAAAAGATGATAAGGATATGTTGGCTGCCATATTGAGAGGAGAGCTGAACCATATTGAGAGGAGAATACTAATTAGTTCTAACCTTTCTAAATAAATCAACCAAAATTTGATAAGAAAAGATGAGAGAAAGAAGAGGAAGAAGATGAAATTTATGGAGATTATGTGAGCTGTTTGGTGGAACAAAAAGGAGAAGGAATTTCATGATTCAAGTTTAAGGTAAAGCTTCCAAAAATTAGTTATTTGATTGTATTGAAGATTTCTAAGGTTTGATTTGGCAAATAATTGAAGTAATTAAGCTAAAAATATTAAGATTGACCTAGGGTTAATGTAGTTTCTGAATTCTGTTTTGAGGCAGTAATTTGTGGCTATTATTCTGAAATTTTAAAGATTGAATTTGAGGATGGTTAAAACATAAAAATTGTATATAAATATGTTATTATATGTTTGTAAAAGGAAATTATGAAATTAAAAGTGAGAAAAGAGTTATTGAGTAAAGACTGTGATTGACCTGGAATTAGGTTTTCTAAAAAATGCTACTGTGTTTTATTTATACATACTGATAGAGATAGACTTAGAAGAAGTGTTAAACATAAAAAGTGTTCATTTATATCTTATATATAATCCTGTAAAAGGGTTTTGCAATTGAAATTGTGATTTACGAGATATTATCTCATAAGTATACACTGCCCAGAATGACTATTTAACAGAACATAGGTTACAGAATTCTATTAATTTGAGGACCATAAAGTCTGAAATAGAGAAAGTGTTAAACATAAAAAATGTTAATTTCTATTTTATATAAATTACTTTAATTTTTTTTTAATTGGATGATCATGTAATTAATTATAGGAATAGAAACAAGACATATCTGGATAGAGATTTTAGGGCAGTAATTTAATTTTGGAAATTCACTAATAATTATACAGTGATCCAAAAATTATAAAATTTGGATATATTATAATTTTATATGTATATTTTCAATGGGAAAATGAATTTAAGTAATTGGTTAGGTATTGATTGAGTTATTAGCAAAGGAACTGTACCTGCTAGAATACAATTTGTAGACAGAATGCAGGCAATAGGACTGGTTGTAGCACTAAGTTTAAATTAACACCATAAATTGTGTAGTAACGATTTTAATGTGAAATTTGTATATATTAGAAAAATATATGTTAATTTTAATTAGGAATAAGAATTTAAGCAATTGGATAATTGTAGAGAGAGATATGAGTAATGGAACACAAGCTACCAGTAAAGAATTTTACACAGAAAAATCCTAGTAACTTGGAAATTTGAGTAATTTTCTTTAATATAAGTATAAGTAATGTAATTTTATGTTAAATAGTATCTATATGGAAATTAATTGAATATGTAGAGTCAATAATGGATAATAGATATGATGGGTACCAAAAGAGATAAGGCAAAGAATCAAGGATAAAGGAAAAGGGAAATGTACAAGTTATAAGCTAAAGTGTGTAATGTATACATCATTATGCATACCCATGTTTTGATTTGTTGACCCAATGAACATGTTTTCTTCTTGATTAAATGCCACTTTGTTATTGTTTATCATTCTTTGATCTTCCAAAAGATTGAAATTTATCCATATTCATTGATTGTTATTGATATTGAAATGCCTTTTGTGTACTGATTGACAAGTAAACTAATGCCTATCGATCGAAAGTCATTGTACCATAATGTTCCTAATGATTACTGGCTATTGATATTGATTTCCCTTGACCCATTTTACATGTGAATTTGACAGAGCTGCCGCTAGGGTAGTGGGAATATACTGTCGGCGATGTGCACATTGTATTATTGATGCCCTAGTTAGAAAGGGCTATGGTCCTGGCCATAGGGTCTGATCAGCCTTATGCTTACTGATATTGATACTATTGGAGACTATATGTTCGCATATAGTCTATACTGATACTACTGGAGACTGTATGTTTACATATAGTCCATCCCTTTATCTGTCTTATCTATATGATGTGAGTATTGTTTACTTGATCATTGATTCCAAACTTATATCTTATTGCTTACCATTGATATTTTATTACCATATACTTGTATCTCCATATATAATGATGTATGCATGCTCACTGAGTATTTTATACTCACCAAATTGTGGTTTGTAATTTTTATAGGAATGTGCTAGAGGAAGCTGATTCCAAGTCAATTTCTTTTCCGACTTGGAATGTCAAATACATCAAGGTAGAATATTATTCACTAAAGGTTATAAATGTCCACTCATAAAGCTCCATGGTACTGAGTATAATTAGATGATTGGGTACTATAATGATGTATTAACATTGAAATAATTGACAATTTAGTGACATTTAAAATTGTAATGTGTAATGTATAATGATTGATAATGACAATAACAGTGAGGTGATAGAGACAGTGATACTGAAATATAATAAAATAAAATTCACATGTTTTAAAAGAAATTTAGATGTACCATGTGTGATTATTAATCTATGAAGTTGAGGGTATAAGGATGGCAAATTATTGAGAGTGTAAAAATAATTTTTAGTGCAGGCTGTATAATTTATAAAAGACTCGGTTTTGGGTCTGGAATAGTATTAAAATTACAAAGGAAACTTTGGTAAAATTTCTGTAAAATTTATAAGTAATAAATGTGATTTAAGTTTTGATTAATGAATTAATATTGATTGAATGATTGATGCATGGACTGTTTAATGGGTTCTATGGGTTTCCGATGACCTTAAGTCTACCCGTGCCTTAGGACCGTTGCGGTCCAAAAGTGAGTAATGACAGTTTAAGACCATAAAAATCTTTTTGAAGTTTAAAAACATGATTTAGAAAGTCAAATTGTTCAAAACTGGGAGGTTGTTCAACATAAACTTCCTCCTTAATAAAACCATTTAAAAAAACACTTTTAACATCCATTTGATATAACTAGAAGTTCATGTGACATACAAATGCAAGTAGCATCCTAATTGCCTCAAGTTTAGCCACCGGTGCAAAGGTCTCATCATAATATATTTCTTCTTCTTGATTATACCCTTTTGCCACCAATCTAGCTTTGTTCCTAGTAATCACACTAACCTCATCTAGTTTGTTTCTACACCTATTTGGTACCTATGATGGGATGGTTTTGTGGTCTAGAAACCAAGGTCCAAACCTTATTTCTCTCAAATTGGTTCAATACCTCTTACATGGCCTCAATCCAACTTTCATCCTTTAGGGCCTCATTAATATTCTTAGGTTCAATCTTAGATATGAAGGCTATGTTATTCACAATTTCTTTGCAAAAGGATCTTATAGCCACACCTTTTGAGGGCTCACTAATTATGATGTCTTTTAGGTGGTCTTTTTTGAATTTTCAATCTTTTGGAAGTTCAACATCAATAGGTGGATTCTCTATGGCCTTAGAAGGATTTCCTAGGTCATTATAGTCCTTTAAAGATGAATCAACAAGTGGCTCTAAGTCAATGGATGAATCATGCACATGATCAAATATGTCATCATTCTCAATATGTTCAAATCTGTATACATCCAAAGGACTAGTTTCATCAAATGTAACATGTATGGATTCTTCAACAACTAAAGTTCTTTTGTTAAAAACTTTATAAGTTTTGCTAGAAGTTGAATAACCCAAGAAAACACCTATATCCATTTTGGAGTAAAATTTTTCAAGATTATCCTTGGTGTTTAATATGAAGCAATTGCATCCAAAGACTCTTAGATATGAAATTCTTGGTTTTCTTGCATTCCATAGCTCATAAGGAGTTTTGTTGAAAATTACTCTTATAAAAAGTCAATTTGAAATGTAACAAGTACTATTGACGGCTTTGGCCAAAAGTACTTAGGAAGAGAGTACTTATTAAGCATGGTTCTCGTAATATCAATAAGTGTTCTATTTTTCCTTTCTACAACTCAATTTTGTTGGGGAATTCTTGATGTAGAAAAGTTATGAAAAATTCATATTTCATCATAAAAGGTTTTAAAGTCATGATTAACAAATTCTTTTCCATGATCACTTCTTAAAGATGTAATATAAAAACCTTTTTCATTTTGGACTCTTTTAGGAAAAGATTTAAACTCCTTAAAACTTTCACCCTTATGAGCAAATAATAATATCTAAGTAAATCTAGAGTAATCATCAACAATGATAAATGCATATTATTTATCTCCAAGACTAGATGTCCTACAAGGTCCAACCAAGTCTATGTGCAAAAATTCTAAAGGTCTAGAAGAAGAAACAACATTTTTAGTTTTAAAAGAACTTTTGACTTGCTTGCTCATTTGACATGCATCACACATTTTTGTCTTTATGAAACTTGACCTTGGGGAGACCAATTACAAGCTCATTAGACTTAAGATTATCAATGTGATCTATGCCAATATGGTCCAGTCTCTTATACCACAACCATGCATCAACACAAAGAGAAACCATACAATTAACTTTATCATCATACATACTACTAATATCAATTATATACATATTGCCAATTCTATAACCGATAAATAAAATTTTCTTATGCTTCAAAAGCTTCACATGGAATTTCTTATAAGTAAAAGAAATTTTGTTTCCCATGTCACATAATTGACTAACATTTATCAAATTATGCTTTAAACCATTAACCAACAACACATATTCAAGAAAGGGTTTATCGGTCTTACCAATTTGCCTATTTCTAATGATTTTACCTTTGCCATTATCTCCAAAGGTTAACTTTCCTCCTTTATTTTCTTCCAAGTTTGAGAGAAAACTTGCATTGCCGGTCATATGCCTTGAACATGCACTATCCAAATACCATGATTCTCCTTTCCTTGTGGATTTCAAGCATACCTACAAATGATGAAATTCATTTTATTTTAGGTACCCAAATGCTTTTGGGTCCTTAGAGGTTAGCATCAACATATCCTAAATGCATATTTCTAATATGGTATTTGAAGTTTGAATGACCAAATTTCCCACTATAGTGACATCTCAAATGAGTTCTATACTTTTGTTGAGATTTTGTTCTATGATGTGGTTTGGAATGATATTGAGGCTAATAACCATAATTTGATTTTGGTCTAGAATTGTATTCTTTGATCTTCTAAAATGAGAATCATGCATGACATGCCTATGCAGATTTGTTTTAGGCCTAACATTCTTAGGTGGAGGCATATAATCAATGTGAGCATGTGAGTTTGATGCCTTTATAAATATAGTCTTACATGTTGATGGGGTATCCCCTCCATTATAGCTTAGTCCATACTTAATAGTAGGACACCTTTGGGACTCAAGTATTTTATCCAATTTTTCTGTGACATTGTAAAGCTTGGACATGTAAGTATCATAAGAGTCTAACTTGTTTTTCAACAAGAAATTTTCATTTTTTATCTTAATGCATTCTTGATCCCTAAGATTAGTGGCCCTTTTTAATTCAACATTAGATGCACTCAATTCATTTATTTCATTTTTGTAAGCATCATACGCATCTAAGACTTTAATAGACATTTTTTTTTTCAATTTATCATACTTGTTTTGTAACTTACAATATTTTGAAAGCAATGTATCCATAATTTGTATGGCATCATTATTAAAGTTAAAGTCAAAATTACTAACCTCACATGAAGATGCATCTTTTTTAATTGCCATAAAGTAAAGGTTAGCTACCTCATCTTTGCTAGCTTCCTTCTTTTCATCGGAGTCACTTGAATCATCCCAAATGGCCTCCAATGCCTTCTTCTTGAAGCTTTTCTTGTTCTTCAATCTTGGACAATCCGCTTTTATGTGACCAAATTTATCACATTCAAAGCATTTCACTTGATTACTCTTGGACTTTTCATGTCTTTCAAATGGCTTCTTATTCTTCTTTTTTCTAAGAATAAGATTTCTTATTCTTTTGGTGAGCAAAGCCATGTCTTCATCATATTCCTCTTCATCAATATCAATTGAAGAAGCCTCCTTTGAAGCAATAAAAACAATCCCTTTATTCTTCTTTTCCACTTTATCTTGAGATAGTATAATCTCATGAGTGAGAAGTTTTCCCAATAAATTATCGGTTGGAAGGGTGCTCAAGTCATTAACTTCCTCAATTGAAGCAACTCATGTTTCCCAATCTTTCTTGGAGAGGACTCTCAAAATCATCCAATTGATGTCTTTTTTAGAATAGTTCTTCCCAAACTTCCTCATTTGATTGATAATCACCATTAGACGATTGTACATTTTAGATACCTTCTCATTGGGTAGCATTTGAAAGAGCTCATATTTATGAGTAAGAATTTGAATCTTCTTGCCCTTGACTTGATTAGTTCCTTCATGAGTAGTCTCACGAATGTCCTAAATTTTCTTTGTCAAAATGCAATGGGAGATTTTGTCATACTCCTCTCTACTCAAAGCACAATAGAAAGTGTTTTTTTCCTTTCGATTTCTCCCATTCACTTTCTTTTCCGTGGGTGTCCAATTAATTTTTGGTTTGATGACTTCCATATCATCAATGGTGTTTATAGGAACTGTATAACCCAATTCAACTATATCTCATAAATCAATGCCATCACTATCCATATAGATTTCCATTCTATTTTTCCAATAGAGATAATCAATGCCACTGATAAGGTGGTCTCATGGTGAAACCACCTTCAATGATATCGATTGCTTGGTTTGCCATTTGATTTTTGATCCAAGATGGTTAAATCTTTAGAGATGTGGTTTCAAAGCTCTAATACCAATTGAAAGTCCCTTGGAAACCAATGGGGGTGAATTAGTTATTTTAAAAAATTAATAACAACTTAAAAATAATAAGGAGAATAAGGAGAGAAAATTCACACAAGGAATTTATATTGTTTCGGCCAAAATAAATCTAAGTCCACTCCTCAATATCACACTTGAGTATTTCACCAACTTTGATCCTTTTTACAGGTTCAAGATCAAACCTTAAAGTGTTTTGGCTCACACTAAACCTTACAATGTATTTTACAATTAGGCTCACACACAACCCTAAAGAATTACAAGAGATGAGAAAAAAGTACTCAATAATTTTTACCTAACTCTTAGAAATTAATTACACTTCAACAACCTTGAAGAATAGCAATTAATTCTCTTTACAATAGAAAACTCAAATATAAGCATGAATGCTTAAAGGTATGAATTAATGTAATAATAATGGTTTTTCATTACCTATTAACTTCATACCAACCCATATAAATAGGTTTCAACTTAAAAGAGCCATTTGGGTGCATTAGATGTGCATCTAATACAAATCTTCATACTTGTAATGACTATTTTTCTGTCAGTTTTTGAAATGTAGTAACGGCTACACAAGCAGTTGCGGGCGCTACTAAGTAAGTAGCAAGGGCTACTTAACTAGTAGTAGGCATGACTCTTCCTGGAATGAAGAGCTTTACAGCTATGGCTTTCCTTATAGTGGTTGTGAATTTATATAAGTAGTGGGTGCTACTTAACATGTAATGGGTGCGACGCTTCTTCTAATTTATCCAAAATGCTTATATGTCTCTGAGATATCTCAGTAGTAGGTGCTACTGCTATGCTCCTTTGACCCTTGAACTTTTGGACCTTTTGGACTTGAAACTAGTGGAGTTAACATGTCTATAGCGGCTGCTACTCAACTTCAACTTTTGTAGCGGCGTGAACTTATATAAGTAGCGAGCGCTACTAAGTAAGTAGCGGGGGCCACAAAACTTATAGCGGGCACTACTGAAACCTTTTTTCCAGCTTTCAACTACTATGTCTTCTAGATCATTTTGTAGCCGGTGCTACAGCTGCGTAGCGGGGGCTACTTAAACCTCTTCTCAGATTTTGCCTTCATTAACCTTAAGTAACAGGGGCTACTTAAATATGTAGTGGGCGCTACAAACCAAAAATCAGAAATATGAAAAAGTGAACCTTGCGTATAATCAAACAAGCAACATTAGTAGATTAATTAGTTTTTTGTACCCATCAAAATGAGCATGTTAGAACACTAAAGGTCTAACACCATTTACCCAACCCACAGGTACACCATTCATAGCTATACCATTAGCTTTTAACCCTAGTTTCACTTTCCATCTGTACAACATTGCTCAAACACTGATGCAACTTTATCAGTCTATTCAAAACATAGAATGGAGAATACAACTTGATTTGCCCCTACCACCACCCAACCCAAATGACCACCAAACATATACCCCCCAACAACATTCACAAAGAGATTATAATCAAAGATAGAACTCTCCAAATAGCACTGAAGTTGGCTCCACTCAAGCAGCCATAGACCATACCCACCTATAAAGACTAAAATAAAACCACTTCAACCCAAAACACATCATATATTAGCACCCTACCTATAGAGTTATCCCTAATTGATTCATGCCCCCAACCAAAGCAGTTCTTATTGTTCCATACCTAGAGAAGTTCAAGCTCCCTCACTTGCCTAGTAATTGTGGCGCAATAGACCCTACTAAATGCATCTCCAAGTTCAAAACCTTGATGCAGTTGCAACCAGTCTCTGATGCTATATTGTGTCGAGTCTTTCTTACTATATTGTATGACGATGCACAATAATGGTATGAATCTTTAGGACTCCATCTTTACCTTCAGTCAACTATCCTTCAAGAATCACTTTTCCACCAATCTCCTAGTATAGAAAATCTCATTAGACTTACAAAAGATTAAATAGAGGGAAAAATGAGTTATTAAGGTCATATGCTCATTGACTCATTAAAAATTCCATAAAAGTCAAAAACTTGAATAATTAGACTGTAATTAACTAATGGAATCCTCCAGCCATATTCAATTTCCTGATTAAGAAAGCTTTAATTAGATGATGCTCACCAAGCCAAACAAAAGATGAGGGATGACACTGGGACAAAAGGAAAAAGAGATGTAATGATGATCGAGGTGAGAAAAGGCGAGCGAGCATAATTGGTTTCAGAAGTGAAGGACTGAATCATATAGCTCACACTCTGATTATACCCCATTGAATACATCTCGCTTTAATATTTTGATGTGGATTAAATGTGGCCCTAGAAAACTCTATTATATATTCCAAACAACTTAACCCTTCCTATAATGATCAAACATATAAGAATCAGTTTTGTAAGTTTTATAATAGTCATGGTCGTGATACTGATGAGTTTTGGCAATTGAAAATGAGATTGAAAAGCTCATTCATAAAGGAGCATTAGAATTGTTCATTTAGACTAATGGCAAGACTGAGGGTAAAACTCAAGCTAGGGAGAATATAAGGAAGAGGAAGGAAATTATTGAGATAGTTAATGTCCTTATGGAATAAACAAATTGTGGAGTTAGCAATAATAAGTATAAGGCATATAAAAGAAAGCTAAGGACTAAATATGTCTATGATGTTAGTAAAGATAAGCCGAAGTCATCTTTTCCCCTATAACATTCTCAACCAGTGATGCAAGGAATGTATGCATGCTGTATGAAGATGCAATTGTGGTGTAGGTTATTTTGGAAAATTTCCTAGTTAAGATAGTTTTGGTAGATGAAGGAAACGCATTTAATTTTATAACAATGACAAATTTCAAAGCCTTAAGGTTTTTTGGGGATGTCACGAAGCCAATAGCCACACCATTGTTTGGTTTGGAAGGAACAACTGATGGAGATAATAACAATAAGTGTAAGGCCTACAAAAGAATGCTAAGGACTAAAACTATTTATGCTGTGAGTAAAGGCAAGCCAAAATAGTCTTTTCCCCCAGTAACATTCTTACCAAGTGATGCGAGGACTTACGCATGCCCATGAAGATTCACTTATGGAAGATTTCCTAGTTAAAAGAGTTCTAGTAGATGAAAGAAGTGAAATTAATTTGATAATGATGATAAAGGATTTTATTGGATGTCATAAAGCCAATAGCCACACCATTGGTTGGTTTGGGAGGAAAGCTCGTTAAGGTAGAGGGGTTTGTAGAGATTACTATATTGTTGGGAGATAAGGAGCACTAGGTCGAGTGCAAGGTATTATTCATGGTAGTTGATATTCCCTTAGCTTATAATGTAATTGTTGGAAGACCCATCTTGCATGATACTTATGCAAAAAATTGTATAAGGTACCTTGTTATGAAGATACTACACCTAAGGAAAAAGCCACAGTTTGAGGAAACTAGTAGGCTTATAGTGAATGCTAAGTTAATGCACTCAAAATTACAGACACTAATACCAAACCTGGGACTTAAAACTAAGTGGTGAGAACAAGCCTCATGGTGCTAAGCTAGTAGGTGATCTTGTGAATTTGTATCTAGGCTCGAACCAAACCTTGAAGGTAAGGGGGTAAAGATGAAAGGTGATGTTGGTATTGACCATAAGGTCATAGTTGGAATTGACCATAAGGTCCTTACATATTAGTTAAATATTAATCCAGTAGCAAAACCAATGAAATAGAAGAAACAAAATTTGCTCTTGAACAATAAAAGGTTGTAACTTTGGAAGTAGAGAAGCTCCTAAAAGTAAGGTTCATTTAGGAAGTACTCTACCCAGATTGCTTATCAAAAGTGGTTCTTGTGAAGAAGGCCAATGGGAAGTGAAGACATACTTGAAAAAGGCTTGCCCTAAGGATAGTTGTCAACTCCCTAATATTGATCTTCTAGTCAATGATACCACTGAATATGCTACATATAACTTTATGGATGCTTCAACTAGTTATCATCATTTTTGGATGTATTGGAAAGATGAGGGTGAAACATCGCTCTTTTATGTTAATGACATGCTTTAGTTATCATTAAATTTGGATGTATTGGAAAGATAAAGGCAACATATTGTGGAGGTATATGTTGATGACATTATTATTAAGAGAAATAAAGAAGAATGATCATGCTAGAGACTTAGCTAAGGCATTCAAAATACTGGAGCAATTCAAAATGAAACTTAATCTTGACAATTGTGCCTTTGGGGTTAAAGCTGGCACTTTCTTATGATTCATGGTATCTCAAAAGGGAATATAAGCAAAATCGGAGAAGATTAAGGCCATAATTGATATGCCTCCATCAAAGTCACAGGGAAACATATAAGTTAAATGGTTGAATCACAACACATCTCATCCCCAGCTAGATGATGTCTTTCACTTTTTAAAATACTTAGAAACTTAAAAAAATTCATATGGACTCCAAGGTGTGAAGAAGCCTTTTGACAAGCTAAAAGAATTCCTTGCCTCTCCACCATTCTTGAGCCGTCTGATTGAGGGTGAAACATTGCTTCTTTAATTGGCTATTACTGTCAAGAATATAGTTATTATCTTAATTCTGAAGAAGCAAGATCAACAATTACCAGTTTATTAAGTGAGCAAAGTCCTAAGGGATCCAAAGGTTCGATATTCTACTTGTGAAAAGATGACCTATATCTTGGTAATAGTAAAGCAAAAGCTCAGGTAGTACTTTAAAAGTAAAAAAAATTCTTCAAAGATCTGTGACTTTAGGATGCTTGTTAGAATGGTCCATACTCCTAGGTGCTTATGGCGTCAAGTAAAAACCCTGAACCTCATTGAAATCTCAAGCACTAGAGTACTTTTTAGCCGAGCTAACTCTCTCAAATGTAGGTGATAACATACCATGGGTAATGGAAGTAGAAGAACCACCCCTACCATTATGGAGGTTTTTTTATCGGTGAAGCTTCAAGCTTGAGTGGACCCGAGGGTGGTAGTGATTAAAGGACTTAATGACCTGTCAATAGAATATGCAGTGCAAATAAGGTTTTCTACTTTAAAAATATGGCTAAATATGAAGCCCTTTTAACTTCCTTAAAGTTAGTCAAGGCCTTACAAGTTTGCAATATAGTCATACTTAGTGACTCTTAGTGTTAGCGCTGGGAAGCCCAATACCTTGGAAGATCTTCTTCATAGGTCTAATGAGGAAACACACTCGTGGATCTGACACCACACTCCAACTCTGAAACCTTAAGGCAATTGGTTTATGGGTTTTTTTTCATTTATATATCCCTCACTAAGTTCATCTCTTTTTAGCTTATGATTTCGCTCACACTTGAAATTCCAACAATATCTCCTTCAATTGTGAGCTTCCATATTGGTGTATATGGTGTCAACTAAATCCACCGATCTGGTCCCACCGAGAGTCTTCTTGAAAGTCTTTTTTCTCTTCCATATGAAGGTGGTAACCACATGATCCGACCACCATCTCCATACTCATTCCTAGATAACCATCGGCTCTTATGCCCCTTGTCAGCACCGGAGAGCCTAATTCCTTAGGAGATCTTCTTCATAAGCCAAATGAGGGAACATATTCATAGTGTTGACACCACACTCTAATCTAAAACCTTAAGACAATGGATTTACAGGTTTGTGGGTCTTTTCCACTTATGTATTCCTCACTAAGTTGTAACACTTCAGATAAGGCTTAGAACTTGAGCTCTAAAGGGCAAACCTAGGAGATTTGTCCTTTGTTTAAATGATATGTAATATTGCATGTTTATGTATGAATTGAGTGTATATTCATGTTTTAGGCAGTATTATACGTGTAAAAGTGGTTTAAAGGCTATTAGGAAGAAATCGGGAAAAATTGAGTTTTTGGTGAACTAAGGGCAAAATGGTCATTTCACACCCCCTTCGAGTTTTATGGAAATTAACATAATATTTGAATGTAGAAAAGAATATTAGGACATGAAAATGATGATATTTTATTTATTTGAAGTTTTGTTGGAGAATTAAACCCGATTGAAAATAATCCCGGGCAAAGCTACTCGGTTTGGGATTTCAATTGAACTAAGGGCAATTTGGTCTTTTTCTTTGAGATATGGACTTATATGGTATATGAAATCCTATGGTATCATTTTAGGCTTGTCTAAATCAAGCCATTGGATGAAATGATGAAGAAATGGATAGTTGGATGGCTAGGATTCACAATTTGTACCATAAACTCAATGTATAGGATTATGTCTTTGATATTTAAGCTAGATTTTTCCCAACTCTTCATCATTCTTCATCTTCCTTATCAAAATTTTCAGCCAAGTTTTCTCTCCCACCATTGATAGGTTTCGGCCACCATCCACCACCACCAAAGCTTATAGTTTTCTTCCATTTTTTGATAGAAACTAGTTAATTTTATCATTATAAACTCAAATATAACCTTAGATTCTAAGGAAAAATAAGAAAATTCAAAGAATCAAAGCTTTGAAGTTTTTGAAGAACTTTGGGTAAGTGATTGATTTTGTGATTCTTTTGATTCAAATATGTTCTTAAGGTGTTCTTTGATGTATATTAGTGTTCAAAACATATTTTGGATGGAAGAAATTCAAAAAGTTGAATGGAAACCCTAATAGGAAGAACTTTGAATTAAAGTGTTGTTTTGATGGATGTTTTTGTTCAAATGATGTTTATTTGATGTGTTTAGCATGAATTAGTGATTAAATGAAGGAAAGAAATTGATTTGGAATGACGGTTTGGCCGAAACATTAAGGTGCTTGGAAAGTTATTTGTGTTTTGATGTTTAATGGATTTAAAGGCTTGAATGATATGTATTTGATATGTATATAATGAAGTAATGGTTAAATGATGAAAAAGAAATCCATTTGGTGGAACTTCCATTTTGGCCGAATGTGATAATGATGAATGATGTTTTAGTGCTTTGATGTTTAATAATTATAAATGGATGAATGGAATAATTTCCATTTAGGTGGAACCATATTGATTTTGTTAGTTTAATGTGTTAGGTTGATGCAATTTGAAAGGTAAAGTTTGAATATGGTTTAATGGTATAAGTAATGGAAATGTATAGGTTTTGATATGTAAAAGATGATTGATGTGAGTACTTGAAAGGTGAACTTGAATAATGGTGTAT
>CANXYC010241496.1:0-22014 GCA_948193065.1 Aleurites moluccanus | reverse complement strand
CGATCGACGAGCCGAGTAAAGCTCGGAGTTGTTTGGAGCCTTTTGCTTGTTTTGGAGCTTTGGGTGAGTTCTTAGCATAATTTTGCATGATTTGCATGTTTATTATCATTTCATATGTTATATATAATATATATGCAGTATCATAGCTAAAAGTGACCAAAGTCCCAATTGGCCCGTAAAAACATCCGCCTCAAACACTAAAACTGATCTGTAATTCAAATGTCCATAAAACGAAAACCAGAAAGTCAATTGGGCCACCACTTGGCCCAATCTTCTAGTTCCAACCTAAGCTTCAAAATGATACCTTATAATCCTTCCAATTTAATTGGTAACCTAGTTAACCAGAAACTACCTAAAAATCCTAAAACGGACCCGTAATTTCATAGTCAGTTGCGACAGCGCAACTGGGCCCGGCGGGTCAATTTTTGGTAAAATATTTTTTTATCCTATTTCTCTTTATATATGTATATATTATTGTTTTATTGCTATATAAGTTATATATATACTATATTTACTGTAATGGAGACACATTTATATGATATTAGTTCAGAGCTATTTTTCGATGGTATAGCGGGTAAATCCATTGGCTGTGTGCACACTGAGTTATGGGACCCCTGCTAGAGAGAGACGATATATTCTCTAGTCGTAAGGAATATATCATTATGTATGTTATTTATTTATGGGACCCCTGCTAGGGAGGGACGTTGTATTCCCTAGTGTTATGCACTTTATGATAGTGCTGTATTTAAAGTTTAAAGTAACCCAAATCCTGTGATATCATATATGTGCTACCCGTGATTATTTACATGGTTAATATATATTGTTATTATATCAGATAATAATTCTATTATTCATATGCTATAGTTATATATATACATACATAAATACTATAATGGTATTAACATTATTCATAATGCATTTACTGCATTCTTATGCTTATGAACTCACTGAGTATTTTTATACTCATTCCTTTAGTGTTTGTAATTTTTCAGATCTTCGGTGAGGCTCGTGTTTTCCATTGGCTATATATTCTTCAGCCTTGGAGATCCATTGCATGTAAACTTCCAGTAACTAAAGAATTTGTAATAAATGTATAGAATAGTTTCCATGGTACTATATAGATGTTTGTCATATAGATAGCTTTAAGCCTGCATATTTAATGATGTTTACGCTTAATATTTTGCATGATAATATATATATATGTGTTGATATTGAGTTGTATGATATATAATAATTTTGAAATGGATGTTGAATTTGAGAATTATTAATTGGAGATCCAGAGGGATCATGATGTTTGAGATGAGAATGAGTATTATAGAAGTGTTATTTATGTGTTTTGATTTCTTAGGCATAGTCCAATTTTAGAGGAGATGCTGTCGAATTTTCTTCAGCATTTTACAATTATTTTGAATGATATTTGTTTGATACATGCCATATAGATAGTCTATTGGGTTCTACGTGGTACTGGTCGCCTATGCATCACCCGTACCCTAGGACCGTCACGACTTCCGAGATAGGTCGTGACAAACATGATGTATGTTTATGTCAAATTATATGATGTTGATGATATGTATGTATATGGTTGCGATGAAAAATAGAATGATGTGGAATCTAGCTGTACTAACACAAGAAATCATTAACGATATAACATGATATGATATGATGATAATGTTATTACAGGGATTGTCTGGTTAGAACTGGTCTCACCGTAACCCCTGGACATAGATAAAAAAATATAGATATGCCTGGTTAGAGTTGGACTTATCGTGGCCCAATAATTGAATTTTTAAGATAGCCAATGGAGGGGGTCGACTCCCTATTTACGATAAACGAAAACATATTTGGATTGGATTCCATATATATTTTTCATCATGGATGTTATGTATGTTTATAGATAATTATGTGCAATGTGACACTTCATATAGATTAATAAATGACTTGCATGTTAAATTAATTTATATTAACTTATTGAGTCGAACGCTTACCCCTATTCAAATATTTTTTTCCAAGTTCCGGGTTGAGCTCACATAGATTAAGTTTTTAGGTTGAGTATTTCTGCATTTTATTCCTTAAAGCAGTGAAATTATTTTATTTTATTATGTAATTAATTCATTTCATTGTATTTCAATCTCTAGAGCTATGTATTGTTATGATAGTGTTAGAATTATGATCATAATTCTATCATTACTTCATTAAACTGAAATTTTTAGTTGATGATGTTAAGTGCATGATGTCAGCTCTGAGTGACTAAGTATAATGATGTTAAATTATTTAGACTATGTTTGACAGGCTTACAACGAATTCTGGAAGTCTTATACTTTTTTTGTTCTCTAATGCCGATCACATGTCCATTATGATCGGATCGTGACAATAATCAATTTTAATTATCTTTATATATTATTTCATCATGTCCCTTCTTTCAAATTAAAAAATCTTTATTAAAAAAAAATTCTTTTTATGGAAGTTGAAAATCACTATTTTACACTCACATTTTTTTTTTATCTATAAGAGAATAATAGATGGCGAAAAAAAAAAATATATAAAGAATATAAAGAAGTGGGATAGAGATATAAAATTATGACAATAAATACTTTTTTATATTTTTAAAAGATTATAAATATTTTTTAAGTTTATATTAATTATGTAAGACTAAATATATAAAGATATTTTTGAAATATTATTGTAAAATATAATTTAAATTAAAAAATAAAATAATTAAATTAAAATGTATAAAAAAAATTTAAAATATTTATTTTGAAATGATAGAAGTAACATTCTTTAAAAATTTGTATACCCTCAGTTAAGGCGTGCATAGAAGATAATGCAGACTCATCTATGCAGCGATGCCTCCAAGGCAACATGACCAATTTTCTAAAAACTAAATCGCCAAATCCGAGCGTCGTTTTTCATTTTAAATATCCAAAGTACAAATAGGTATATGCACCTCTCTTTCCAACAAGAAATATAAATTAATAAATAAATAACTGAAAGAACGCGTTTTCTTTTTTGCCCTACAAAAAATTGAAATCATACTATTATGGTATGTGAATCCTCAAAATCGAAAAGTCCTCCGAGTACCTGTGTCTGCCCTTTTATAACCACTATATATATATATATATATAAAATAAAATAAAATATTATTTCTTTTATTTTTTATCCTAAAATATAATCTTATTTTTTAAATATTAATTTAATAAATAAATATTAAATATATTTTTTATTAATATATGTTAATATTATCATATAAATTAATTATATTTTTATTTTTTATATTAAAATTATAAATTTAAATTAAAAATAGAAGTACTTTAATTATTAAAAATCTTAAAAAATAAAAAAAATATTAAGAAGTATATAAATATTTTAAATAGGGATATTTAAAAAAAATCAATATAATGAAAAATTACATATAAAATTATATAAATTGAAATAAGATTATTTTTTATAAAAGAAGATTAATTGATTACCATAAATATATGTGGGCCATCTTACAGCTCATAACTATTTTCGTCAACGGCCAAAACTACGGCTTTTACCATAAATGCGTCCAATTTCATGTCCCGCTACTTCATTCTCTCTCGAACACTTTTCAAATTTATATATAGCGAACCATCCCGCATTTTCAACATTTCCTTCACCGTCTATTTTCTTCTTCATCTGTTTTACTATTATTATTTTTTTGGGCTTTTAATTAGATTCTAAGCTAATTTGTCTGCCATTGGATGATCTGACTTTTTTTTTGCTTTACTTTGATCATACAAAGGCTTTCGTTTTCATATCCAACTATGGGCCATTATTGCAGTAAAGACGTTGCCGTAAAAAATGATGGAATCACATCAGCTAACTCCGCTCCCGGGAACCACTCTAAGCCTCCTCCATCGCCACCACGGACTGTACCTTCAGCGGATACGCCATCGCTGACTGATTTTAACAGCTTTGCAGCGAGCCCATTTCAAAGTCCTTTGCCGGCAGGAGTGCCGCCGTCTCCTTCTCCAGCAGGTACTCCAAGGAGAAAATTCAGGTGGCCGTTGCCTCCTCCATCTCCAGCTAAGCCGATCATGGCAATTATGAGGAGACGAGGTCAGACTAAGCCGCCTAAAGAGGTGACAATTCCGGAAGATGGGGAGGGTGCTGAGGGAGAGAGACAGCTGGATAAGAGTTTCGGCTACGCCAAGAATTTTCCAGCAAAGTTCGAGTTAGGAAAGGAGGTTGGGCGGGGGCATTTTGGTCATACTTGCTGGGCGAAAGGAAAGAAAGGGGAGCTCAAGGGACATCCCGTCGCTGTCAAGATCATTTCCAAAGCAAAGGTAATATTTACTATTACTGGACTTTTCCTTAGTTTGTGGAAAATGAAAGAGCTAGTCAATGCAGTGTTATGTAGTGTAAGTGAAATTTAATAATTTCTATAGTCAAAATGATAAGCCTTGCTATGGGATTGATTTTCTAACACTAGGGTTATTAAGTTCATTTATGAGCATTAGTTGAAGGTGGCTTGAACATAATTTTGATGGAGTACTTGTTTTAGTTGATTGGTTTAGTTAAGTTGTAAAGAATATTGAGTTATACAACTTGATGCAATTGACACGGGTCGCATTATTAACTTTTTTTTATATTTGGTGACAGACCTCAAATTTGTGAAGAAAATTGTGAGTGGGACGATATTTAGAAAATTTATTATTTTTTAAAATCTAAATCCGACTTATGAACAGGTGGCAAAGCATTAAAGGACAGTCTCATAGAGTATTGACAATGTCTGTGACAGAGCTGTCCATAATTGTGAGGAAGTGTAACTGAAATGTATTGCTGAAAATAATATTGTGCACTACCCAAATGCAGAATTTACTGAAATCATGTTAAGGGTTGAGGAAAAGAATGACACATTGATAAAAGGATAAAATTGATTTTGATTATTGAAAATTGGGCCTGGATTAATTGCCATATATTTGATTCCTTAAAAGCAATTGTTAGTTTTGAAACAAAACTCAACGTCACCAATTAGGTCGACTTATAACCGAGTGATATTGTTGTTAGTTTGTTACATTGATACTAAGGCTTCATTTTGTTATGGAAAATATTTTTGGTAAAAGGTGTTTTGAGAAAATGAATTATATTTCTTTTGATTGTAATATTGAAAATCAATTTAAAATTATTTTTTGGCGCTTGGATCATATTAAGAACAATAATTTTCCCTCAATGAGAAATATAATTAAAAATATTTGAACCTAGAAGAATTCTATGTTTGTGAATTTGGTCTTTGCTGCATATAGAGAAATTTACATGAAAAGCATAAGTGCCAGTCAAAGCCAATTGTTGATGCCCTGTAGCTATGGCAATTGTACTTCTTGGTAGACTAGTATCTGTTATTTATTCTTCTTGTGCGTTCCTTTCCTGCTTTTAAACTTACTTAATTTTTATTTAACAGTTTTAAAGTAGGAAGTTATTTATTTGTCTTTGAAAATTGAATGGTTTTTCCTCTTATTAGGAACATATTTTCCTACTAAGCAGTTTATTCATACACTTCAAATATCTGTCTATGGAACAAGTTAAGCACATATATATAAGATCAGAATAAGAATATAGGATTTTCCAGCTTTTGTATATGTTTTTTCTAAAACATTATGAAGAAAAAGTGAAACTTTGCTTCTGCTTTCTGTAGTTACTCTTGTAATTTGGACAGACAGTTTTTAAGGATGTTACTTTAACATTTCACACTTCAATTTAAAGATAGACTTGTAGGTTGACTCCTAAGATATAAAGGGCAGTGGGATGGTTGTTGGGTAGAAAGCGCTAATTGATATCATATCCTGATGCGGAACATCTATTTAAAAAAAAAAATTAATTATTTTCGGTTTTCTTATTATTAGAGTTTTCCTATTTAGTTTAGGATTCTTTTCCATCTTTATTTTGGATTCTTGTTTAGCAAGTCTTTTATTGATAGGATTAGGATTTATCCCAATTAGTATAAAAGGATGTTAGTATACAGCTTTATGATGTATCTTTTATTATTTTTTAATTCAGAATAACATTCAAAAGGTTTTCTTAAAACCCTAATTATTTTGTTCCAATCACAATCAACCCAAATTCTAGTCCTATTTGTTGAATCTAATTACCCCAATCTTCCCTGCCTGCATCAAAGTGGTATCAAAGCGAAAGATCCTACCTTCTTTTGTTACGAAACCATGTTGGCCGTGGTAGAGGTAAAGGTAATCAGCCCTAACAAACAAAGTTGGCTGAGATGAGGTGAATGATTGAGGATTTGACCTGGGCTGTGCAAGCCTTGCAGCGTTAGAAACCCGTGGAAGCCTGAATGGAGATTCCGAAAGGTGACCACAACCCTTTCAAGATTCAAGAAAATCTTGATGACAAAGATGGAGTCGAGGACGAGAACACTTTTCATGAAGCTGGACCCGCAAATCGAGGGCAGGAGGTGGATTGGAGGAGCAGTTACTACACGCCCTTGATTTGAATGGTGGAGGAGTCAAAATTGAAGTTGTTGATTTTTATAGAAAGCTACATGCTGAAGATTATTTGGATTGGGAAGCAAGTTTAGAAAACTACTTCGAATGGAAGCCCATGGCAGAAAATTGAAAGGTGCTGTTTGTAAAGCTTAAATTGAACAGTGCTGCGCTTCAATGGTGGAAGAGAGTTGAAGAGCAACGTGCACGACAAGACTTGCCAAAAATCAGTACTTGGGAGCACATGAAAACTAAGCTCCGAAAACAATATTTACCAGCTGATTATACAATAGAATTGTATGAGAAATTCCATTTCTTGAAACAAAATAAGAAGTCTGTTGAGGAGTACATGATGGAGTTCAATAACCTGTCAATTCGGGTTGGGTTAACCGAGACTAATGAACAACTTATGTCTCACTATCTTGCTGGTTTAAATTATGTAAGCGCAAAATGAAAACAAGAACAAAGATTGCAATAAAAAAATATCAAAGCAGAAAATAAAAGGAGAACTCGAAACAATTTAACGTGGTTCGGCTTCGTGAGAAACCTACGTTCACGGGGAGAACGACACAGACAAATTTTATTTCAAGATAAAACCCTCATTATATAAGAAACTCTAATAGCGCTTTTTTAAAAAAAAATGTCCTAAAATTTTTTTTCGAGGGCGTAGCCCCCGAACCCCCCTAATAAGATTTGTTTGCTTACTGATAGGCCCAACCCTCCACTTCACAAACCAAATCTCCACTTTTTCTCCTATTTGGGTCAAGCTCAAATTTTGTCGGATCGGGTTGGATCCAATTCTGGATATGGATTGACCCGGAATACAAGACAAACATAACAAATCTCCACCTTGGCTTGAATTCCGACTAAAATCAAAGCACTTTTTCAACATCCCTAAGCCTACGTAAGCGAACTCAGTGTAGGAAACAATGAATGATCTAAAGAATTTTGATAACCAAAAGCCAAAACAAAGCTGCTTCCTTGCCAAGACCCCTAAGGACCACAAATCAAATGTTGAGAACGCAAACCAAGCTTAAGCAATGCTTGAACTTGGCCAAAGGAACAATCTTGGTCAACATATCCGCTGCATTATCTTTAGTACCTATCTTCTTAACCAAGACAATCTCATTCTCAACAACATCTCTAATAAAGTGAATCTGACATCTATATGTTTGGTGCGTTCATGAAATCTTTGATTTCTAATCAAGTGTATAGCACTCTGACTATCACATCTAAGCAATGAGTTATCCTGTGACAAACCCAATTCAGACACCAAACCTTTTAGCCAAATAGCTTCTTTTATTACTTTCGCTGCAGCCATGTACTCTGCCTCTGTGGTAGACAAAGTGACAATAGATTGGAGTGTTGATTTCTAACTAATGGCACAATTTGAAAGCATAAAGATATAGCCCGTCGTGGACCTCCTCATATCATGGTCACCTGCAAAGTCAGAATCCACAAAACTAACAACTGAAGAATTTATGTTAGCCCCTTACTAAATACCAAGCCAACATCGAAAGCACTCTTAAGATACCTAAGTATCCACTTCACAGCTTCCCAATATACCTTTCCCGGATTGGACATATAACGGCTCACCACGCTAACTGTTTGAACAATATCTTGTCGAGTACAAGCTATAGCATACATGATGCTACCAACTACACTAGAATATGGAATTTTGGACATGTGCTCCACCTCTTTCTCAGTTTGAGGTGACATCAAAGATGAAAGTTTAAAATGAGGAGCTAAAGGAGTACTAACCGGTTTACAATTCTGCATGTTAAATCTTTCAAGTACCTTTTCTGAGACAAGTAAACCTTATCATCTTCTCGTTTAATCTCTATCCCCCAAAATTTTCTTTGCAGCACCTAAGTCTTTCATGTCAAACGTCTTATTCAACAATTTCTTCAAATCATCAATATCTGACTTGCTCTTTGTAGCAATGAGCATGTTGTCAACATAAAGCAACAAATAAACAAAATAACCATCAGACAAATAAACAAAATAAAGGAACAATGGATATTCTAGGAGTGCAAACCCAATTCAGATCCAAATCTCCATTTTTTCTCTTATTCGGGTCGAGCTCAAATTTTGTCCGGTCGTGTCGGATCCAATTCTGGATATGGATTGACTCGGAATACAAGACAAACATAACAAATTATTCTATCCTAGATGAGATGGGTGTTGTGAGCACATGAAAACCAAGCTCCGAAAACAATATTTACCGGCTGATTATACAATAGAATTGTATGAGAAATTCCATTGCTTGAAACAAAATAAGAAGTCTATTGAGGAGTACATGATGGAGTTCAATAACCTATCAATTCGGGTTGGGTTAACCGAGACTCATGAACAATTTATGTCTCGCTATCTTACTGGTTTAAAATATTCTATCCGAGATGAGATGGATGTTGTGCGTTTATTCAATCTTGAAGATGCTCGACAATATGCTTTGGCAGCTGAAAAGCGAATTTCACGCTATGGTGCCCGAAAGCCTTTATATGGCAGCAATTGGCAAAATAATTTAGGAGCAATCCGAGGTTCCCAAACAGCTCTGCGAAGCTCTCGAGAGGCTGATGCACCTAATAAGACTGTTGGAGCTGCAAGCAACATTAACAAGAGTGATAAAGGCAAAAGTATAATGTCTTATGGTGGTCAAAACACTTCTGGTTCTGCTACAATTAAAGGAGGCAGCAGTTCACAAATTCGTTGCTTTACTTGTGGAGAGAAGGGACATACTTCTTTTGCTTGCCCACAATGGAGAGTGAACTTAGCAGAATTTGAAGATGAGTTAGAACCAGTCTATGATGACTATGACAAGGAAATTGAGGAAGTCGATGTTCACCCTGCTGAAAGTGAATCTTTGGTGATTTGAAGAGTCATGACAGCAACAACCCAGGAGGAAAAGGAAGACTGGAGGAGGCATAACATTTTCCATACGCATGTTGTTTGTGAAGGAAAAGTTTGTGATCTTGTCACTGATGGGGAAGCATGGAAAATATAATTTTGAAAGAGGCTTTGGACAAATTGAAACTTTCTATAAACAAACATCCTCGTCCCTATAAAATTAGGCGGTTAAAGAAAGGGCATGAGATTACAATTACTTTTCAATGTTTGGTGAAATTTACTATGGTAGGTAAATTGGATGACGAGGCTTTATGCGATGTGGTACCAATGGATGTCGGCCATATCCTTATTGGTAGACCTTGGTTGTTTGATCATGATATGGATCACAAGATAAGACCTAATACTTATTCTTTCAATAAGGACAACAAGAGGTACATTCTTTATCCTCTCAAGGAGGAAGTGAAGCAATTGGCAACATGCAAAACCAATAAAGTTAGTGGCTATTTGGCGGCTGAAAATTTTGAAGCTGAAAGTGGTGAGACAGGGATCATGTATGCCTTGGTGAATAGGTTGTCTGGAAGTGACCAGAATAAAGAATTATGTCAATATCCTACTGAAATTCAAAAGCATTTAGAGGAGTTCAAGGAGTTAATTGATGGAGAATTGCCTAAGAGTTTACCACCGTTGAGAAGCATCCAACATGCCATTGATTTGGTACCAGGAGCATCTTTACCGAATTTGCCAGCATATAGGATGCCTCCTATGTAGCGTGCTAAGATACAAAGGCAAGTGGGAGAGTTGCTAGAAAAGGGTTTGGTGCGTCAAAGCAAAAGTCCTTGTGCTTGTCCAACGTTATCAACTCCTAAGAAAGATGGTCATGGAGGATGTGTGTGGACAGTTGTGCTATAAACAAGATTACAATCAAGTATCGCTTTTCTATTCCTCGATTAGAAGAGATACTTGATCAATTGTTTGGTTCGAAGGTGTTTTCCAAGATTGATTTGAAGAATGAATATCATTAAATTAGAATGAGGAGTGAGGATGAATGTAAGACAACCTTTAAAACACCAGATGGATTATTTGAATGATTGGTGATGCCATTTGGTCTTTCTAATGCTCCAAGCACATCCATGCGGTTAATGACGGAGGTGCTCAAGCCTTTCTTAAATTCTTTTGTTGTGGTTTATTTTGATGATATTTTAATCTATAGCCGCACTAAGGAAGAGCACTTAAAACACTTGTGACAAGTTTTGGAGGTACTTCAAGTGGAGCAGACTTATGTAAATTTGAAGAAGTGTAATTTCATACAAACAAAAGTGGTGTTTCTTGGGTTTATTGTGACAAGAGAAGGGTTGAAACCAGATCTGGAGAAAATTCGTGCAATAACCGAGTGGCCAGCACCTAAATCCATCAAAGAAGTATGGAGTTTTCATGGTCTAGCATCTTTTTTAGGAGATTCATTCGAAATTTCAACTCTATTATGAGTCCTATAACATAATCCTTGAAAAAAGGGTGAATTTGAATGGTCACAATCTGCACAAAGGGCCTTTGAAAAAGTGAAGGGTTTGATGACTGAAGCCCCAGTCCTTCCACTTCCAAATTTTGAGAAGTTGTTTGTTGTTGAGTGTGATGCTTCACAAGTAGGAATTGGAGCAGTTCTTAGCCAAGATGGAAAGCTTGTGGAGTTTTATAGTGAGAAGTTGTCTGATTCTAGACGACATTATTCGACTTATGACCTAGAGTCTATGCTTTAGTGAGGACTATTCATCATTGGCAATGCTATTTGGCTTATCGAAAGTTTGTTGTTTATTCTGATCATCAAGTCTTAAGGTATTTGCATTCTCAAAGAAAGTTGAATGATCAATATGCTAAATGGTGTTCTTTTCTTGATGAATTTAATTTCTCATTGAAATATAAGCCTGGATAGTCTAATATTGTGGCTGATGCTTTGAGTAGAAGATCTTTACTTTTATCTGTTATGAGTATTCAAGTCACTGGTTTTGAGGAGCTAAAAATGATATATGGTTATGATCCATATTTCGGCAAGATAATAGCTGGTTTACAAGGTTCATCTCAATCTGGAAATTTACCATATAGATTGCATGATGATTATTTATTCAAAGGTAACCAGTTATGCATTGCAGGAGGTTCTTTAAGGGAGCAAATTGTTAGAGAGCTTCATGGGAATAGTTTGAGAGGACATTTTGGTAGAGACAAGACTTTGGCAATAGTGACTGATCATTATTATTGGCCAAATATGTGTCGAGACGTGGAGAAATTGGTGAAAAGGTGTCCAACTTGTTTATTTGGCAACGGAAGTGCTCAAAACACAGGTTTGTACACTCCTTTACCTGAACCAAAGGCACCGTGGATCCATTTGAATATGGATTTTGTTTTGGGACTTAAGAGGACGTCGAAAGGATTTGATTTTATTTTTGTAGTGGTGGATCGTTTCTTAAAAATGACACATTTTATTCCGTGTTATAAAACTTCGGATGCAACTCACATTGCTGAATTATTTTTTCGTGAGGTTGTAAGATTGCATGGTATTCCAACCTTTGTTGTTTCTGATAGAGATGTAAAGTTTATGGAGCACTTTTGGAGAACTTTGTGGAGGAAATTTGGGACAGAATTTAAATATTCTAGTACTTGTCATCCGCAAACAGATGGCCAAACGGAGGTTGTGAATAGGAGTTTAGGCAATATATTGAGATGTCTTGTTGGGAACAATGCAAAAACTTGGGATTTGATCATAGCTCAAGCTGAATTTGCCTACAACAATTCTGTCAATCGAAGTACAAAGAAGACACCATTGAAGCTGCTTATGGATTGAAACCTCAACATGTGCTTGATTTGGTGCCATTACCACAAGAAGCTAGAGTGAGTGATGAAGGAGAATTATTTGCTGATCACATTCGGAAGATTCATGAGGAGCTAAAGGCTGCTTTAAAAGCCAGCAATGCAACAGATTCTTTTGCTGCTAATCAACATCATCGGGAGCAAACGTCTACGAGGAGAATGTCAAAGCCCACTCGTCGGAGTCGAGTTTTTTTCTGACCAGGGGAGAATGATGCAGAGCATCTATTTAAAAAAAAAAAAAGAATTAATTATTTTCAGTTTTCTTATTATTAGAGTTTTCCTATTATTAGAGTTTTCCTATTTACTTTAGGATTCTTTTTCATCTTTATTTTTGATTCTTGTTTAGCAAGTCTTTTATTGATAGGATTAGGATTTATCCTAATTAGTATGAAAAGATGTTAGTAGACAGCTTTATGTTGTATCTTTTATTATTTTTTAATTCAGAAATAACATTCAAGAGGTTTTCTTAAAATCCTAATTATTTTGTTCCAACCACACTCAATCCAAATTCTAGTCCTATTTGTTGAATCTAATTACCCCAATCTTCCCTGCCTGCATCATATCTGCTTGCCTATGAACATGGATTGACAATTTCATTAGTTAAAAAAAAAAATAAAAAAAATAAAGATTGATAATTTCAGAAAATGCATTTTGGTAATACAGATTGCATTATTGAAGTTCAAATCATGCCTTGGTAAAGCTTCCAAGAATTATTTCCTTTTTTTTTTCTTTTATTGGAGCAAGTATTTTTTTTTTCCGTTACTTCTTGCTCTCATTTATAGCGGTAATCAACTATTTCAATAAGTTGACAGATATGGGTTTCAATATAAGTTATTTCAAATAACTGATTGTCAATGGCAGATGACAACAGCAATATCCATTGAAGATGTTCGTCGGGAGGTAAAAATATTGAAAGCTTTATCTGGGCATAAACATATGATCAAATTTCATGATGCTTTTGAGGATGCCAATAACGTCTACATAGTCATGGAGTATGTATTATTTTTTATGATGTTTATTCATTAGTATTTTTGTCATATTCTTTTCCTTTTTTAATATCTTAGCAATAGCAATTTAGTGTTAGTTATCTTTTTGCACCTATAAAGATAATTGTCATAATGAGTTCTCCATGCACACCAAAGCATTGTCTCTTGGTTAGTGTATATATGGCCTGGGTCATTAGAGGCCAAAGTTTGCACAAAATATTGAGCAAATGAATTCTATAGGGACTAATCTAACCTTGCTTTTAGACTGCCAGAAAACTTAAAGTTATCTTCTGAAGTATTTTGAACTTTGTTATTGGCAGATTGTGTGAAGGTGGAGAACTACTAGACAGAATTTTATCAAGGTAATACAGGAATACTTCACATTACCTCCCTGAGAACAAGATTACTTTTATTCACTATACTTGAGGTGATTTATAGTTTTAACATTGAATAATATATTTTTGATACTAATTCTTGCAATTTCTATATTGTAGAGGTGGGAGATACACTGAGGAAGATGCTAAAACCATTGTTGTGCAAATTTTAAGTGTAGTTGCCTTTTGTCATCTTCAAGGTGTTGTGCACAGGGATCTTAAGCCAGAGGTATATATCAGAATGAACTCATGCGTACAAATTTATCAATATACACAATCACATACATATATATGCATACACTTGCATTTGGAAATTATATGTTACCGAATAATAAAGCCAATTGTATGTCATCCTCAAGGTGCTATGCCTGTGTCTCCAATTCTGTTTTCCAAATTTAAACAAGTAATCATGTCCACTTGCAGAATTTCCTTTTTACGACAAGAGATGATGATGCTGAAATGAAGATTATTGATTTTGGTTTATCAGATTTTATTAGGCCAGGTAACATGTGATTATGCATAATAGTGGTTATTAGGTGATGATAAATGAATGATATCAATCTGGTCCATATTTCATTTTCTATGTGAGATTGACTTTGTTACACTTCCATACTTCATATCAGATTTTGCTTCGGCTTGTCATTATGACATTCAAATGTATTTTGGTCATTGATTTTGAGGTTTAATTTTGAATTGACTGTTATTCTCCAATGATCCTCTTTGTGCTTCAGAAAAAGACTCTTTGGAGCTATGGTAATTTACACAGAAAACACGCACATGCTTGCATTAAAAGACATATGCATAAGCACATGGATATGTTAGATATGTACCTGTTAAAACATGGATTTTGAATGAAGAACTTTTTTACAGTTCGATTTTAGAACTCTATGGGGCCAAAAAATATTTTGTTAATTGGCCTCATCCTATTTGCTCTTTCTCTCTCCCCTTGATATTGGCTTCAGTTGGCTGATGGTCAACAGTCAACCTCACACACACAGTTTTGTTGCTTTTGCGAGACAAGGAAATTAAGATATTTTAGTCCAATTTATTTCATAATTTAGCTGGTGTATAATTCTTTGCAAGTTCCATCAATTTTGTTTGGAATTGCCAAGTGTTTTGAATTTCTTAAAATGAGTACTGTGAGTGCAAATGGTAACTTTTTGAAGTTCCAAACTTGGCATTCATGGAACTGTAAACAAATTTAATTAATTTGATCCAAGCATAATAAAAAAAAAAATAAAATTATCTGTGCTTCCGTCTAAACTTGCAATAATTCCATCTTCAGTTATGTGCTTCTTGAGAGTCAATTCTGTTTAATTCATGTTTGCAGATCAACGTCTCAATGATATTGTTGGCAGTGCATATTATGTTGCACCTGAAGTGCTCCATAGATTGTACAGCATTGAAGCTGATATGTGGAGCATTGGCATCATTACATATATATTATTATGTGGCAGTAGACCTTTCTGGGCTAGGACTGAATCGGGAATTTTTCGTTCTGTATTAAGAGCTGATCCTAACTTCGATGACTCCCCTTGGCCTGCGGTATCACCAGAAGGAAAAGATTTTGTTAAAAGACTTTTGAACAAGGACCATAGAAAGAGAATGACTGCTTCCCAAGCTCTAAGTAAGTTATCTCTAAATATTCAGCCACCTCCATTTCTTCAACAATTAACTATTGAAAAATCCGAATGCTCCCTCTATTTATTTTCTCTCTCCATGTAATTTACAGAAACCTATTGTTGTATTAATATGCATTTTTTTTATAATGGCACCTTCGTGGATCTTTTTGGTGGTAATTAATAAATACATGTGTACAGCTCATCCATGGTTACGAGATGAAAACCAACTTGTGCCTTTGGATATTTTGATCTACAAGTTAGTTAAGTTGTATGTTCGTGCCACTCCATTCAAGCGAGCTGCATTGAAGGTAGTTATGCATAAACTTGTATCTATAGATGTCTATTTCCCCACCCAAAATAGGAAGGCAAAAAATAAAAAAGGGAAAAATCTTATTGTTAATCTACTTTGTTATTCATATGATAAAACAAACATTGAGTGGTAGGTATGGGCTGACATGCCTTTTTTGGCATCTCAGAACAATATGTTGTATATGATCCACTCTTTAAGAAATTGATATTTGATATCAATTAAGTAGGAAGGCTGAGGTTAGTCTCGTCTGTAATATTACCTGTTTAATATTTTTATTATGGCTGCAGGCTCTTTCAAAAGCTATTCCAGAAGATGAGCTTTTCTATCTTAAAGCTCAGTTTAAGCTCTTGGAACCTAAAGATGGATTTCTTTCCCTTAATAATTTTAAAGCGGTTGGTGTCAATGCTTCAACGTTTTAACTTTTATCTTTTTTATTTTAGACAAATTTGAGATCCTTAAACTAAGAACTTTTTATCAATTAAGATCATGTAATATGTTTAATGAATCCAATTTTTTCTGGCATGGTATTCTCACAACTTCTAAATTGTATTGTGAAGTACAGGCATTAATGAGATATGTTACTGATGCTATGAAGGAGTCGAAGGTTCTTGACATTTTTAAAGTGGTGAGGTTTCTTGATCTATCTTTCAGCAGCATAATTGATGCTTAATTACCACAAAAAAAAAGGGGATGTGGGGGCAGGGGGTGTGCAAAACTTAGCGATAACTCCATAACTCAGCATTTCAGCTTGGTTTATCTTTCTTTCTTTTCATTTATTTTTATTTTTTTATTTTTGTTTATGGTTTCCATAGCATGAAATTTTTTATGTTGGGATTCTGGTCCATGGGCTTGAGAGAGTGCCCATTTTATATTTAACAAATTTTCTATAGACAATTTAATTAATCAAAATTAGGAATGTTTTGGGTTCAGCTTTACTAAAATGACTTGGTCATTTTATTTTGGCTACTCCTTGCCTTATAGAGCCCCTTTCTTTTCTCATGACTTCCAATGTGAGATTACTATCCTAGTTCATGCTCAAGTTGAGGGGAGAATTTGGCCAACCTGTTTCCTTTGAAGGAGGCATAGTTGCTCTGACTCTTTTTTTTTTTTATTTTTTGGCAAAAGATAGGAATATAAGGTGGTAGATATATATCATAATCAGTTGCAATTTATAAATTGATGATACCGAAGTACATTCACATAAGGCAAAGTAACCAAATATTCAACCCTGGTTTCCAAAGCTTCAGTATCAATTCCTTGATCACTAGACAATGGTCTTATTATTTATCTGCTAGACTGTTCACTTTACTTTTAACCAATATCATATAACTTCCTAAATTGATTTGAACTTGGGTAAAATCAAGTGCTGCACTCTCTTCTTCTATGATACTTTGAGCTCAATAAATGATGAGATTTTCACATGGCATTGTGATACTATAGCTTCTAATATTTTATGCTAACATTTTAGCTTCCTATTTCAGATGGAACCACTCTCCTATAAAAAGATGGGGTTTGAGGACTTCTGTGCTGCTGCAATCAGTACATATCAACTTGAGGCTCTTGAAGATTGGGAAAACATTGCAAGGACTGCTTTTGAATGCTTTGAAGAAGAAGGAAATCGGGTCATTTCGGCGCAGGAATTGTCTATGGTATGTGCATATACTGTTTGGAAATTATCTCATGGCTTGTGTTCAGTTTCAAACTAGCTTACTATGCAATAATCTGCAGGAAATGAATTTGGGTCCTACAGCCCATTCTTTAGTCAATGATTGGATTAGAAGTTCTGATGGGAAACTGAGCTTCCTTGGGTATACCAAGTTTTTACATGGTGTGACAATTCGTAGTTCGAATACAAGAGTTCCATAGCATAGCTGGAAATATAGCACTATTAACTATTTTTTTATCCTAAATATTTTGATTTTTACCCCCAAAATTTGGTTAGCAGTGTAAAAATGAAATGTCTAGACAGGAAATTGTTGATAGTATGATGCTCAGCTCAATATATGTTTTTTTTTGGGGTCAAAAAATGTTTACATGATCCAACCATAACTTTCTTTTTAAAGACGTTTATGTATACTGTACATTTTCATATCTTTATACAAAATACAAGTTAGATTTCTTTTAGCCTCTAGGGTTTCAATATGTTGTGAATTTAAGCTAAAAGTTTGTCTCAATTCTCAATATTTCTAGGTTATATGGCCTAAGATTTATCTAGACAATGAGTTCTGTTGATTAGAACCTACCAACGATACTTTAGTTTACTTAGTAGGGTTGAAGGTCATGGGAGTAAAAGGTTTTAGGTGTTTTAGGTTCAAACCTTATACAAGGCAAGGTTATCAGGTTTGCGATTTGCTTGGGTCGCGAAATGTGGTATGAGAACGCAAGACGCACATAAAAAAAAATATGGGACGTGGGGGTATATTTCTTTCAATCGCTATTTTGAAACGAGATTCGTTTAGAATTTTTTTTTTTGGAACACTTTGGTTTAACTTACTTGAATATAATATATATATTATTTTTAAATAAGATAATATAAATAAGATAGATTTTTTTTATAAATATGATAATTGTTATTAGATAATTATTTTTTTTATATATAATTTATATTTTCTTTACATTTTATTTCATTTTATCTTAAATATATTATTTATAATAATAAGTTCACATGTAAAAAAAATTTACATGCACCAATGAAATTTATGAGAGCAATTTTAAAATTTAAATTCTAATATTATAATTAATATTACAATTAATATTATTATTTTTCAAGAGTCATGAAAACTCAAAAGGTCATAATTAAACAACTCTTAAAAATCCTTTACTAATTAGATAACTCTTGTAATTAATAAAAAAATCTTAGATAACTAAAAAACTCTTAGAAACTAAAAAAAAAAATAAAAAAAAATTGAATAGTCACTACTACTAACTAAATAAACTAATTAATATGAATGGATGATGTTACTTTTTATTTTCTTCTTCATCTTTTTTACTTCGTCTTTTTCTATACCAATGTTGAGACCTTTCTTCTTCTTCTTCTTCTATACTAGTGTTGATACCTTTTATCTTCTTCTTTTTTAATGATTTACAAGTCCCTCTCTGCATCTTGTATATTCAGCATAGGGATCACTAGTTTTGGCGATCTGATTCCCGTTCCAGAGCACATTGGAAGGATGATGACTCGCAAATTGGGACGCGCGTCCTAGAACGCGATACCATAAGGGTTCTATGAATTAGGTAATCATGTGTCACAATCCGTTTTCAGATTGCGACGGTCCTGTTAGTGTAAGTGCTCTAAAGACAATCATTGTAATGATGTTTTTAAAAATATATTAATAAAAAAGCATTATTTATTAATCAATACTTATTATTGTTTAGAGTAATATTGTATAATTGTTTAATAAAGTCCATGGTATAAACATAGCATGGAGGCATTCATGATGAGATCATGATAATGAGATGCTTATCATGTGCAATTATGTTTTAACCTAAATTTTCCTAGTCATAGAATTAATGAGAATGGGCATTATTGATTCGGAAAGACTAACACATGCGTATACTATTTGATTTGATCAAATCATTTGATTTCATAAAGATGCTGACATTGAGATGTTTGAGTATAGCATGTGGATGCTTACTAGGAGTAGTAAGTACATCGGAGTGATCGCAGAAGATAGTCATATGGAAATCTAAACAATGTTAATGACATATCTCTACATGGAAATATGCAAATGTCCTTAGACTTGAGATGTTTAAGAGTGATCTAGAGTGAATATGCTACACTTTAATTCCATGCCTAGCTCTCCCAAAAGGTCTGCTTAAAGGGTAGGCATTGAGTATAGTTTGACACACTCGTAGATATTTAAGTAATCAACAAAGAATATCATAATTCCTGTTAGAAGGAGGGTTTTACCTAAGGCCTATGAGAATATTACTGGAAATCTTTGGCCAAAGTGGATAGTACTTAGAGATGGTCTTTAAGGAAATCATTTTAGTAATGATGCTCGGATTATAAGGAACTACTGTTCGGGCTAAGTGTGGTGTAGCCAGCTTAGTGGAGTTAACACAATGTCCATACATTAAACCGAACTTGGTAAAGGGGCTTGAAGGGACTAGTAGCACAATATTATCCATGTGTTAGGGTTTATGCTTACCACTAGCAATTTCTGATTATTTGAGGGTCATGATGTGTGACAAGATATCGCTCATGATTGATTTAAGTTAGAGAGGTTCAATTGTAGAATTGATTATGAATTAAAAAAGTTTAATTCATATAATCTGTTAGCCCTCTTGGGCTTGATGTTGATTTTAATGATAACAAAACAATATAAATGTGTTATTTGAGCTAACATTTTGTTTGAGTTGGTTAAGGCATGAGAAATCATGACCATTGCTCAATTATAGGTTAATACATTCAAAAGGACTTGAATGACATTTAAAGAGAAGTTTGTACAAGTGTTTGTATTTCATTCATATTTATTTATATGAGCTATTTTGTTTAAATATTTGAATACTTGTATGCATGGTTTTGTTATCATAAAAAATGGGGAGATTGTTAGCCCTCTTGGGTTTGATATTGATTTTAATGATAACAAAACAATATAAATGTGTTATTTGTGCTAACAATTTGTTTGAGTTGATTGAGGCGTGAGAAATCATGACCATTGTTCAAATTATAGGATTAACACATTTAAAGAGAAGTCATTGAGTGCACATGCTTAGGGGGAGTGAAATTGGAGAAGTGCAAGAAGACAATTCAAGATTGCTGAATTTCGGTGTGTCGCGGTTGCGACGGTAGGAACAAGTTTTGTCACAGGTGCGACAAAGTCAGTCGCAGCCTTGAAAAGCTTCTGGTCGCGGGCGCGAAATTAATTCAGAAGTTCTAAAATCATCCAGTAGCTTCAAAGTGAACAGTCTCTCTCCAGTAGCGGGCAGGACATAAAGCAGTCGCGGGTACGACTAGGTGAAGCCGCGGGAGTGACAGCTTCAGTAGCGGGCGTTACTCGGTAAAATTCAAATTTATTCTTCTTCTAGCCAAAAAGGAGAGAAGCTAGTTGCGGGCATGACACATGAAGTCGCAGGCGTGACTCGAGAAATTCAAAGGCACGAACCGGAAAACTGACAAATTTGCACATAGTCTGGAGTGATGTCAAACTCTATACAAATTGGGAAAAAATATTAGGACAAGACATAAATGGATGGAAAGATATGGATGTGTAGTTTTAGGAACAAAAACCGGATTGAGCATTGGACATTCGAAATTGAAGATAAGAATTTTTGAAGGAATTATGCTCAAGCTGCCAGACTAGGACAGAGTAGATGGGACAACTTGAAAATATTGATGGGAATTATAAAAGAAGAATTTGAGCATGAAATTTCACATGATTGAAGATCTATATGTCTAGTTTCATATGGAAAAAGAATCACGTGATTCTGAGTTCTATAGAAAGAGATATTGAAGAATTAGTGAAACATGCTCAAACTGTCTTATAAATTGAAGCAATAAAATGTTATGATTTTTTAGGACAAGAAGATGGATTATTTTGGAGTTGAGTTAAACCAAAAAGTTGTAGTAAACATCTCAAATTTTCCAACGCAAAAAACGGTATATGATTTGGAGTTGTATAACTCAAGTTATGATAAAATTAAGTTGCTGCTCTGACAGGGATAAAAGTCGCGGGCGCGACTAAGGAGTAGCAGCCGCGATTCTGTAAAAAAAAAATAGCCGTTGTAAATGGTTCTAATAGCTATATTTTGGTTCCTAACGGTCATATTTAATCCAAAACTATAAATACAAGATAATATGAAGTTCAAATAGGTTGGAGAACTTGAGATTAACAAGAGATTAAGTGTTTGAGAGATTAAATCAAATTAATTCTTATATTTACTTGAAATGTGCTAAAATTGTTTAAGCACCTTTAGTTGTGCTATTCTTTGAGTGTTGGGAAAATTCTTGTAAGGGAATTTTATTTTTCTACTTTTTTGTATTTCTCTTGGGTTTGAGTGTGAGCCAAATAAGAAAAAACTTGTAAAGGTTTTAGTGTGAGCCTTGAAAACACTTGTAAGGTTTGAGTGTTAGCCAAAACACTTGGGTTTGATCTTGTACCCATAAAAGGATCGATTAAGGGAACTCTCAAGTGTGATATTGAGGAGTGGATGTAGGCAAAGTTGCCGAACCACTATAAATTCTTGTTTTCTTTATTCTTCCCTTTCCTTCCTTCTCTTTGTTAATTTTTTATTTAGTGATAATTCCGCAAACAACCAATTCACCCCCCTTCTTGGTTGCCAAAGGGACTAACATAATCCTTGTTTATCTTTTATGGAAATTTCCTATTTTGGAAGTAGGAATTCCACTTAAGAGTTTCCTAAATTAATTTAAGGAAATAATTAATGACTTAAGTTGCCATTTAATTAGGGAATCTTTTAGGTCACACTCATAGAAGTGTTTCAAACAATAAGTGAAAGAGAAAATTAAATTATGATTAAATGAGATTTAATTCATATATTTAATTATGGAGTTTTTGCAATAATTCAATATGATTAAATTAATTGTCTAATTTAATT
>CANXYC010241372.1:0-10835 GCA_948193065.1 Aleurites moluccanus | reverse complement strand
GGAGCTATGAGCTCTACGCATATGCCCGCGCAAGCATATGTGCACGTTAAGGTAGCAAGGCTACTGATATGTTATGATATGATATTAGTTCTATCTTATATGTGATTTAATAATGCCATCCTTTGCAGGCATTCTTATGTTTTAAATGAGAACTATGATTTAATTTATGATATGATTTGATAGTTCTATTTGTTGTAAGCACTCATATTATTTTCAAATACAAACTTAAGATTCTTTCATGCCCAAGTATATGTATATGTATATGTTCATGATTTGATACTCATATTCTTGATTAACCTAAAGCATTATGTTGTTCATATCTTATTGAGTTGAAGAGTCATCCCTCTTTTGTGGTTTCAGGTGCTAGTGTAGCTCGAGAGTGAGCTAATCTAGAGGATAGAGCTTCTTGACTTCTTCTTCATAAGAAGCGTGGATGTAATTATAGTGGATATTATTTTTGTTATGTATATATATATAATCATGTCTATTGGGAAGTATTCTTTTAGAGCTCCGTAGATACATATGGAATGGTTTTTATTTTGTTGCCATGGATGGCATTTGTAGACTCTCATTTATTCCATATTGATGTTAGAACTATCTTTTAATACTCTCATTTATTCCATATTGATGTTAGAACTATCTTTTAATAAGTAGGGAACAAGTGGAGATGTCCTGATATAAAATGATGATTTATGAAATATGATGTTTTGTATTGGATAAGTGTATATTGTTATGTATGAGACAGGTTTAGTTAAGGGTTCTATGGGTTTATGGTGGCCTTATGCCTCCTCTTACCCTAGGACCGTTACATCGGTGGTGTTGGAGTGTGACATTGGTGTTCTACTTGCCTTTGCTTCATCCATTCCAAATCTTTTGAGAAGTTCCTTTGTGTACTTTGATTGGTTAAAGAATATGCCTTCCTCATATTATTTGATTTGTAATCCAAGTAAATACTTCAATTCTCCCATCATGTTCATCTCAAATTCACTTTTCATGCATGAAGAGAATTCCTTATACAAAATTTCATTAGTAGCACAAAATATTATATCATCAACATAGATTTGCACAATCAATATGTTTTGCGTATTCTATTTAATGAAAAGTGTTGTATTAACTTTACTTTTTGAAAAGTCATTGTCAATAAAAAAAGTGTTAAGTTTATCATATCAAGGTTTAGGAGCTTATTTAAGAACAAAAAGAGTTTTTTGAAATTTAAAAACATGATTTGGAAAATCAAATTGTTCAAAACCGGGAAGTTATTCAACATAAACTTCCTCCTCAATAAAACCATTTAAAAAAGTATTTTTAATATCCATTTGATACAACTTAAAGTTCATGTGATGCAAATGCAAGTAGCATCCTAATTGCCTCAATGTAGCCACTGATACAAAGAACTCATCGTAATTTGTTCCTTCATCTTGATTATATTTTTTTTATCACCAATCTAACCTTATTTTTAGCGATGACACCAACCTTATCTAATTTGTTTTTATACATCCATTTAGTACCTCAAAATCCTTACTCAACATTAATATCTAAATATTGATACTTAAATTTGTTAATTAATATTCCTTTTTCAATAACTATATTACTTTAACAATTAATTCAACCATTACCATATTCCACTATAAGAAGTTAGATTTTTTGTGGCGAAATTTCAGTGAGAAAAATAATTATTACTAGTAATATATTCAAATAGGCTAACTATTATAGCAAAACAAGATTTTCCAATAAAAAATATTTCATTTATGGTGAAAAAAAGTTATTTGCCACAAAAATGGAGAAAAATTTAGGCGCGCTTTTAGCAAAATGCCAAAATAAGTACATTAAAAAAAAACAAAATGTACAAAATTTCCCTTTTCTATACTCCCTTTTCCCTATTCATCTTTTCTCTTTTCTCTGTTTCCCTTTACTTATTCATATTTTCTCTTTGTTCACTAGTACAACGACAACATCACCTCCTTCACTGGGCAGTAAAGAGTCACTTCTGCTACATACTCTTCATATTGCCAAGTGAAAGACTGTGTAATAGGTCTGAGTGTAATAGATTCCCTCAGCAATAATAGGTATGTCTCATCTTTGATTTCTCAAAATATTTGTTGTTTTGGTTAGATCTAGATATGGGGAAGCCTTATCATTTATTTTTTTCTTTAATTTTTATTTTTTAAGCTTACCTATACTCAATCTTATGTCTCTAATATGTATATTCAATTTAATGATTTTTTCCCAAATTCTCTAATCCTGGCGATGTATGTTTCTCTTCTCTCTCTTTACCTCTTCTTTTTGACCTAACTTCAAAATCTTTTATGCTCAGCTAGTGAAGAAGGCATATCTCGAAAGAAGTAGTTGGGAAAGGAGATTGGGGCTGGACAGGATAGAGTTTTGCAATTCAAAAGGTTTCCTTCATCTATCTCATAGTACGGAGTAGAAGGTAGGGTAAAATTACCGCTGAAGTGATGCTTTACTCAAGCTTTTTCATACATTTGTCTTAATTTTTATTTTAGTTATCTATCACTTACACATATGATGCGCAGTTGTAGGGATCGTTTGTTACCTTTTTTATTTTTCAATTCTACATAAACAATATCATATTGATTAATGTTTTCTAGATATATTGATGCTTTTTTTCATGTTTTAGTATGAATATTGTTTTGATTGGGCTGAATAATTAAAAAGGTTGCTTTCGAATAACTAATATTTGATCATTACATTCTTTCCAAAAGCAATAACGAGTGTCAAATTGGATTTCTCAAATTAAGTTGCAAAATTTTTGCTTCAAACTGTTATAAGGAGGAAAAAATTGATGCCAATTTTTCAGATGGTAAATTGCTCTTAAATTACTTTAGATGTTCAATTACTTGATTGATTATTTCCTCTTTAGCCAAACTATTATCATCAGTCACTAATATCTGCATAAAATAAAGTTTCCAATAGCTTCAAGATAATAAAAATGCAATGATATAAAGAGGAAAAATCACCAAATTAGTCGGATCATTCTTAATAAAAAAAAAAAGGGCCAAAAATCTGTCAATTTGACAGGAAGCAACTTAAGATTTGCTAGTAGTAACTTATGGAAAATCCATATATTCAAACATAGAGCTGCCATGTTGAAATCCAAGTCTATTAAAGTGATACATAAAACATAAACATGATTGAGTTGGCTGGCTTAGGTTGAAAATTTCTCGAGATCATTTTATATTTTATAATTTCTGGAACTTTTTGTATTGAAATTCCTATAATACTATAAAACCATATGGATGTATACAAATTAATAAGAATATCATCTAATAAAAAGGTTTGGAGAAAAAGAGGCATGGCTATATAATATTTATATTTATTTAATGTGTATTTATTGTATAATAGTTGTAGGAAATTATCAATGTTTTGGTTCCATTATGTTGAAACAGAACTAACTTTAAAATTACAAATTTGTGGATTCTAATTTCAATAGAAATCCAATTATAAAAGAACAAAAAATTATAGACAACGCATATATCACTTTCATACATAATCTATCTATTTCTATTGCTCTGAACGTTTGAATAATTTTATGTGGCAATTATTTTCTTCTTAGTTGATTAAACATAGTTTACTGATAGTGATAATACACAATAAAGTTCATTTTCATCTGAGTCAAGCACAAGTTTATTATAAAATTGGTCAATGATCACATTTCAGTTTCCACTCATATTCTATTCATATTTCAGTTTTTGTGCTACCATATACTAAATTTTGTAGCCTATTTTCATCAATGAAGCACTCGTATTGTGAAGTCAGAGTGTCAAATATCTTCGTCCTTGAAGTTTTAATTTATATCTTTTGGTTCATTCTTTGTATTAGATTACAAGTCCTAAATGTTTATTGGATTATCTGCATTTATTTTTAAGTATCTAGCATACTGACATTTCATTATTGCGTCACAAGATATATTTGGCCCCTAACTAAAAATTCAACTTGTTTAGAATTGGAAAGGAAAAAGAAGGAGAAAATAAATAATTGTGATGTTTAGGTTATGAAACTCTAATTTCATAATTTCCATTTTGAGATTATGCATGTAATTGAGTTGTATTATATGAAGGGCGGAATGGATTCTGTCTTTTTTTTTTTGTCTTGAAATATTCTATAAAATTTGGGTTGTGTATTAAGTATAATTTGTGAAATGATGATTTAATATTATTAAGATTGATGAATTATTAATGGATTTAGTGTACTAAACAATAGTGCACCATCCACTCACACTAAAGTAATTATAACTTATATTTATGTAAAGTGAGTATAAGGTGAATCTCATCTAAATATGAATAAAGATATACAATTTTTCTATTACACAAAATAATGAAAATTTTAGCTATCCACTCATTTTTCACCTGAATATATCTCCAATTATGTCAGTAGTAATCTTTTAAATAGACAATTTTTAAATCTCTTTGGATTCCATTTATTCAAGTGGAGAATAAGAATTTTCAAAAGTTTAGATGGCCAACCTGTTAGTGAATTATATTGAGGTTCTCTTCTAATTCTTGATTTGGTTAATCTAGAATAAAACAAAAGAACAAATGAAAAAGAATGAAAAAGACAAAAAAAGAATCATTGACATTACTAAAAATAAATCATTGTCTTTCTTTGTTGGTAAAATTTTTAAGGGAACTTAACAACTTCTACTGTACTTTTTCTATATTTGTGGGGTGGTAATGTCTACTCCATATGAAACAATGTCATGTTCTTTGGCCTTTGTGTTTAATCTCATCTTATTAAGCTTAATTATCATATTTTATTATCTACTTTTGTTTTACAATAGTTTTATCCAAGGGTTCTATTTTCCAGCCGTATATTGAGTTCTCTTAATTGCTTCTCTAAATTTTTTGGTATGTTTTCCTATGCTTTTAATTCACTTAAATTTTAATTTATTTTAGCATTAAATAACCTTGTTTTGATATTTGGATAGTTTCAGATTACTAATTTATATCTAAATAGAATTTGGGATACAACTTTTATATTAATTAAGCATATATACAATGATTATTATAATTTATGACACTTAAATAATAATAAATCTAGATTAATTAGTGAAAGATAAGTGATACATATATACTCAAAAGGGTATAGGTTATATATATATAGATATATATATATATATATCTGATTCAGATAGTAGCATAGCCTAATTAAATAGCTATTAAAGTTCATTTATATAAGTTTGAAAATGCAACTTTAAGTGTGTGTATGTTAAATAGAATATATATTATTTTATTTATTTTACAATATATATTTAAATATAAATAGTAGACATGAATTGACAGTCTTGATTCTCTGTCCCATTTGGTGTCCTCATTTCCTGTTTCATGTATCCTTTTATGTGTCACATCACTTATAAAAAAATATTGACTGCCAAAATACTTTAAAAAAAGGTGATATGAAGCATAAAGAGATGCATGAGATATGGGATGGAACACAAAATGGGACAGAAAATTTGGATTGATGAATTAGGGGTAATATGGAAAGGAGGAGATTAGACCTGTAAAAGTATGCAAAGCAAAAGTTAGGAAAGCAACAGTTAAGGATCTGGGGAAGCAAATTTTAAGGTTTGTTTTGTGTTCTTTTGTGAACAACTGAAGATTTGGTAGTCAGTCTACTAGATTGTAGATTTATTTTTAAGTGAATGGTAGTGTTGATTATATAATTTTGAATTAATACAAATATTTGACTTAATGTCTATCATGTTGGTTGTCTCTACTAAATATATAAATGCAATAATTTAGACTGCTCACTTGGTAATTTGTTTGATTGAATTTAGAAATTAACATAGATGGATAAATATTGCGTTAACCCTTTGATGATTTTGATTATGGTTCATAAACTCTTGATTAATTTTACATATTGTTTATCCAATATTGGACTTGATGAAACTAACTCTATCACAAGTGTATATATTTGCAAGTTGTTTGTGTCTACTTGAGGTTATATTTTGCAAGGCTATGTAACAGCTATTACAAGCATGTAACGATCGTTAAAGAAATTTTACTCAAAATGAACTGGAGACATATAAGTAATTTTAATGATCGTTATATGTTGGAATGCCCATTACTGATGCGGAATGACCGTTATGCTTTGGTAATAGTCATTACAAGAAAAGTGCATAAAAAGGATCAAGAGACATAAAAGTGATTTTAACGCCTTTTACAATGAGTAATGCCCCTTACAGGTTGGAATGCATGTTACTATATTATTACAGTCATTACAGAATATTGGCTGAAATTTGAAAGAAGATACAGTGAACATAAGTGTTCATCTGTTATAGTTTTTCACGTCTGTTATGAATTTACATGGAACAACTGTTATAGCATTATAACGCTCGTTATGGATGGTTGTACTGTTACATCAGATAAAGCTATTGAAATTTATAGCCATTGGAAGAAAATTTTAAAATCTGATTTGCATTAAATGCACTATAAATATTCATAATTTATTATAAGGCATTTGTAACACCTAATATTTGAAATGTTTAGAGTAAATATGTGTTTACTTATGATTGTTTGATGAATGTTAGTATATGTATGTATATATGTGTACATTGTAAATAATCTAGCATTGTCATATTGTGTATAGATTATTCTTATAATGAGTAGATGTCAAGAGATGATTGAATTTGAGGTCATAGACATGATTAAATATAGGTTTGTTGAGTTTGGATAAGTTAAAATAAAGAAGTGTGAGAGAATTCTTACCAGCAAACCTTTCACGGGAGTGAGGTATGTCTTCACAGGTATGAGATATCATTCACCACCGTGATAAAATTTTATGTGTAAATTTGTCAGATCCTCAGATTTGCCTTCACGGGCGTGAAACGTCTCTTTATTGCCATGAAAATATTTCGTACCTAAATGTAAATAGTGGTCTTCACGGCCATGAAGCCTCTCTTCACGGGCGTTAAGACATGAGCCTATAAATATCTAACCCCATTTCTTCATTTTTAGAATTTTATTTATTTCGTCCATTTCTCTTTCTACTTCATAAATACTCTTCAACTACCCTTAAACTCATTAAATTCTCTCTTCTAATAATTATATTAACTTCATTGACACAATAAACAAGAATCAAACAACCAAGAAACACCAATATTCAATTTTTCAAGGATTTTCCATTTCAAGATATTTGTTTCAAACTCAATTCTAAGTTAAGATAAATTGATATATGATTACAATAGATGGATATTTTAAGATAAATTGATACATGATTACAATAGATGGATATAAGTTATGTATAGATGTTTAAGAGCTTCAATTAGTAATTATTATGGATTATGAGAAAAAAATAATGAATTTAAAGTTTTTAGGTGAATAATAGTTATTTGTCACAATCTTCTACATTTCTCTAAAAGGTGATTAAATTGATACTAGAAATAATGTTAGGATTCTTAAAAATGATTAAAAACATGAGAATTTATCATATATAAACATTATTAAGTAAAACCCTAATTTTGCGTATTTAGGGTTTTGACATAGGAAAGGAGAATTCAAGGAAATAAAGAAGATTGTTGATTTCACGATTGTTTAAGGGATTAACAAGGATAATTTACTTTGAGATAAGTGTAATCATTGCACATGCATGTTGTTCTTCGAAATTGATTGCTCAATTTTTCTTTCCATGTTATGAAATATTGTATTGTTGGTCTATTCGATAAATTTTCTGTGATATTTATGAATTGATGATAACTTGATATGTGTAATTACCTTGTATGTTGTGAATGACTTGGTCATCCTTTCTTGGACCAACCTCATTATAAAACCTATTCGCTAAATTGAATGAATACATATTTATATGTTGATGGTTTTGTGACAATATGTTTCTATGAGAAAACCAAGCTATATAACCTATGATATGCATATATATAGAATGTTTTTCCCAATGAAAGTAAATTCATTGGTCTATGTGCACAATGGAAGCTTAGCTAATAGGGTTTTTATTAGTGTTCCACTTAGAGGGGGCTCTAGGAATATGCTCAACCTTGCATATGTGACACAATAAGGTAGCAAGGCTACCAATGCGTTATGATTATGACAGTTATATTTTATGATTTGTTTGATAGTGCTACTTAGTTATGAGCACTTATGTTCTTTGCAAGTATAACCCTATGATACTTTCATACCTAAGTTCTTTGGTTTAACTTATGCATTGCATGTTTATATCTTACAGAGTTGAAGGCTCACTTCTCTTCTGTGAATTTCAGGGGACAGTGTAGCTCAAGAGAGAGCTAATTCAGAAGACAAAGCTTATTTATCCTTTCCTACAAGAAGAATCTATGTAATTCTTGATGAACCATTAATTTTTTTAATGTATTTATATTATATGAGGAGTATATTCTAGAGCTCTATAGTTAAATGTTGATGATGATACTATTTTGATGTTTAGATTGACACATTTGTGGATTATCACTTGTTTCTTATTGATGTGGGATATATCTTTTGATCAGTAGGAACAAGAGGAAATCATATAAAGATGTATTGAAATGCATGAATGATTATTATTGTAATATCTACCATTTTGAAGAGTATTTATTGATTTTGTATGTTTGGAGAATTTAAAATTTTAAATGAGAATATTGAGAATTTTAGAAACTTTTATTTTGGATGCTGCAGAATACAGTGATGATTATTTCATATTCTTAAAGACATAATTTAGTAAAGTGTAAAACATGAAAGTTGTGAATTTATGTCTTATCTATAATTCTATAAAATGGTTTGGTAAAATTCTGTGTATGTGATGATTTGTGTCTATTTGAGCAAGGCTGGTCTGGTTGAGAATTTCTGCAGGGATGCAGTGTCTGTTTGGAATTTCTGGAAATGACTGAGACAGAATTAGCTGAAGTTATGAACATGAAAAATATTTATTTGCATGTTGAGATGATGACTGTAAAATTTCAAAATTTTTGGATAAGTATATCTCAGTGGAGAGTGATTTGTATCAAGATTGTTTGGTCAGATTTTGAGGCAGGAGTCTGGGTGACTTTTAGAGAGTCACTACGGTCTGTGTGTTGGTTATTTTAATTTGAAATTTTGATATGCTGTGTTTATGCCTGTTGATTTTAAGTGGCAAAAAGAATTAATAAGTTTGGATATTTATAACTCATTTACGAGCTGGCTAAGTAGGGGATGTTCAGGCAGGAGTTTAACTTAGAAGTATTTGTTATGGAGAGCCAACATAATGCGAGAAGGCATTTTGCAGAATAGCAAGGTGAGGTGGTGTGATGGCGAAGTGGCGGAGTGAGTTTGCCGAAGAGCTTTGGTGAAGAGGATTTGCCGAAGAGCTAAGGCGAAGAGGATTTGGCGAGGAGCTAAGGCGAAGAGGCATTATGCGAGGAGGCATTGTGCGAAGAGAGAGAGTGCGAAGTGGCAGTTCGCGAAGAAGCGAAGAAGCGAAGAGGCGAAGAGGCAGCGAAGAGGCGAAGAGGCAGCGAATGCGAGGAAGAGTTGCTAGGAGAGTCTGGCGAGACAGCATATGCGAGGTAGCATATGTGAACTGGAATGTGCGAGGCAGCATTGCCATATCAAGATTTGCGGCTTGGCAAGTGCGAGCTGGGAATGCGAAGTGAGATTGGCGAGCTGGCTTAGGCGAGGGAGTTTTGCCAGGGCAGTTTGGTGAGATGGCTTAGGCGAGGTAGCTTTGCCGAGGCAGGCCTGGCAAGGCGAGCTGACCAGCGTGTTTTTTGGCAGAGGTCTATTTAACCCCCAACAGTCTAGAATTATTTTCACGATTTTCCCTTCTTTCTTCCTTTCGTAAAATCAGTTTTTTTCTCAGATTTGTTCCATTTTATATTCTAAGGCATTAAAGTTTAGATTAATGCAATAGACTTCTAGATTAGCCTATATTAAGGCAGAATCATCAATTTGAGCAGTATTTTGCAAAAATCTCAGTTTGAAGAAAATAAGGTAAATTTTCTTTCTAAGTTATTTTCTTTGGACTTATTTAAGTTTATGGGTTAGGATAATTAATTCTGAGTATATAGAATTTATTGCTAGTAATCTGAAGCAATTAATGGTAATTAATGTGGGAGAAATCTGGAGGTTGAGACTGCTATGTATTGTAACTCCGAAAATTTAATGTGAAATTTGATGCAGTTTTCTTTAGGAAATAAATGGAATTGTTGTTGGAAACTAAGAATAGAGATTCTAAGATAATTAATTAATGGAAAATCATGTGGAATATTATTAGTTTGGAGAAACCCTAATTTTTATATATTTGGGGAATTTCTTAGGAGGAGAAATTCAAAATTTATTGAGGATTTAAGTGGCAGAATTTCTAAGGAGAAATTAAGAGAAATTTGTATAAGAGGTAAGTATGAACATCCCATTTGATTATTGTTCATTGGAATTAAAATGATTAAAATATCCTTGTGTTGATTATCCTATTATATATATATATATATACTTGAACAATGTGGATGGCTTGATCAATATTCTTGGATCAAGTCCATGTATTCTTGTTTGTGAACCTGTTTTGGATAATGATACATGATGATGGTCTTGCGACCAATATACCTTTATGATTTGATACCCGTGACCTATGGATAGAACACTCTTCCTAATGAGAGTAAATTCATTGGTCCATTGTGCACTTTGGGAGCCTAGCCGATAGGATTTTTATCAGTGTTCCACCTAGAGGGGGCCAGGAGCTCTAGGCGCATGCCTGACCAAGCATGTGTGCACGTTGAGGTAGCAAGGCTACCGATACGTATGTTATGATATGTGATCAGTTCTTCCAGATGATATTTGATAATGCCATTCCTTGTGGGCATTCTATGTTCTAAAGATGAACCATGATTTGAATTTGACATGATT
>CANXYC010241340.1:0-13115 GCA_948193065.1 Aleurites moluccanus | reverse complement strand
TCTTTAAGAGCAGGTAATGGCCAACACTGAATTCTGCTGCAGTTCAAAACAAAAGTTTCTGAAATTTTCCAACTTCTCATTTAAATTTAAAATTCTCCAAATAAATAAAATCAACAAATACACTTCAAAAATGGCAGATATTACACAATGAATACAATGAATGAATATAAGTATATTCATTTTTTCATGTCAAGGTTAATTATTTGCACACTAAATATCTTTGGAAGTTGGGAACAAATAACAATTAAATTGATGATAGAATGACCATCAGTGGTAAGCAATAAGGTATAAGTTTGGAATCAATGAACAGGTAAGTAATACTCGTATCATGTAGATAAGACACATAAAGGGATGGACTATGTAAATATATAGTCTCCAGTAGTATCAGTATGGACTATATGCAAACATACAGTCTCTAGTAGTATCAGTATCGATCAATATCAGTAAGCAAAAGGCTGATCAGACCCTATGGCCAGGACCATGGCCCTTCCTAGTTAGGGCATCAGTAATACAATGTGCACATCGCCGACAATATTTTCCCACTACCCCGTCGGAGCGGTAGCTCTATCAAATTCACATGTAAAATGGGTCAAGGGAAAATTAATATCAATAGCCAGTAATCATTAGGAACATTATGATACAATGACTTTCGATCGATATGCATTAGTTTACTTGTCAATCAGTACACAAAAGGCATTTTCATATCAATAGCAATCAATAAATATGGATAAATTTCAATCTTTAGGAAGATCAAAGAATGATCATCAATAACAAAGTGGCATTTAATCAAGAAGGAAGCATGTTCATGGGACAACAAATTAAACATCGTATGCATAATGATGTATACATTACTCACTTTAGCTTATATCTTGAACATTTCTCTTTTCCTTTATTTTTGATTTTTTACCTTATCTCTTATGGTACCCATCACAGCTCTTATTCATTCTTGACTCTACATATCCAATTAATTTCTATTTAGATACTATTTAACATAAAATTACATTACTTATACTTATATTAAAGAAAAATCCTCGAATTTCCAAGTTACTAGGATTTTTCTGTGTAAAATTATTTACTGGCAGCATGTGTTCCATTACTCATATCTCTCTCTACAATTATCCAATTACTTCAATTCTTATTCCTAATTAAACCTAAATATAGGGTTATAACATATCCAAATTTTATATTAAAATCATTACTACACAATTTATAGTACTAATTTAAACTTAGGCCTATAACCAGCACTGCTACCCTGCATTCTGCCTGCAATCCTATTCTGGTAGAGTATGTTCCTTTGCTAATAACTCAATCAATACTTAACCAATTAATGAAATTCCTCTTCCTATTGAATATAGACACATAAAATTATAACATATCCAAATTTCAGAATTTTTGGATCACTGTACAATTATTATTGAATTTCCAAAATTAAATTACTGCCTTGAAATCTCTATTCAGACATGCCATGTTTCTATGCCTATAATTAATACTTTACTCATATAATTACAAAACCATTTTACATCAATTTATATAACATATAAATGAAAATTTTGCATTTTTAACACTTTCTCTAATTCAAACTTTAAGGTCCTCAAATTAATAGAATTTTATAACCTATATTCTGTTAAATAGTCAATCTGGGCAGTCTATACTTATGACCTAATATCTCATAAACGACAAATCCAATTACAAAAATATTTTACAGGATTATATATAAGACATAATGAATACTTTTCATGTTGAAAACATCTTCTAATTCTATCTTTATCAGTCTGTACAAATAAAATACAGTAGTATTTTCTAGAAAACTTAATTCCAGGCCAGTCACAGTTTTTACTCAATAACTCTTTCCTCACATCGAATTTCACAAATTCCTTTTACAGAAGTCTAATTAATATATTTATCTACAACTTTAATGTTTTTAAATATCCTCAAATTCAGTCTTTAATATTTCAAAATAATAGCCACAAATTACTGTCATCAAACAAATTCTAAAAATTATATAAACCCTAATTCATTCCTTACATTTTTAACTTAATTACCTCAATTATTTGACAAATCATGCTATGGAACTCTTAAATAAAATCAAATAACTAAGTTTAGGAAGCTTTACCTTAAACTTGAATCATGAAATTCCTTCTCCTTTTTGTTCCACCAAACAGCTCACATAATTTCCATCAATTTTCTCTTCTTCCTCTTCTATCTCTCATCTTTTCCTATCAAATTTTGGTTGATTTTCTTTGGAAAGGTTAGAAGTATATTTTTTTTCTTTTCTCCCCCTCCATGTCTCGGTTCCCCTCTCAAAAAAATGGCAGCCAAAACATATCTCTCCTCTTTTCAAAAGCCAACAAAAATTGAAGATAAACATAATAGAAAATTCTAGAATTTGGCTTATTTTGCACCTATTTAATTATTTAATAAGTCAATTATTCATTTTCTATCAATAATTTTCATTCATCTACTATAATTTTCGGCCACCTAGCTTATTTCTAGAATAGGTGGGTCCCACAACTTTGTTTAATTTTACTTTTGGCCTAAAATTTTCCTTATTTGTATTTTTTATCCCAAAACTTTTTGTAATTTATTCTGTCTATTCTGTTTGGATTTAACCTCAAGTGTGGGGAGTGAAATACCTTATTTTAAGTTGTTCTATCCTTTAAAAATAGTTCTGGGTCATTTCTGGATCCCAGACAGTGGATTTTCAAAATTACCCCCAAAATTGCCTTTATTTATAATTTTGCCATTATACTTATTTTCAGTGTTCCAAAATATTTTTCAACTCTTTCTTTTTACCAAAGTTTCACATAAAATCAAATTATTTTTAGTGTTCCAAAATATTTTTCAACTCTTTCTTTTTACCAAAATTTCACATAAAATTAACTTATTTTATCCCCCCAAGTTTGGATCAAAAATTTCTATTGCTATTTTTCCGACAGTGTTCTCGACACTGATGATTTCTAGAAAAGTATTGCATTTACTTTCTAACTGTGTCTCTAAAATTATTTCCCATCATTTCAATACTTTTAAACCATAAACTCAGAATCAATTCATGAATACAAGATGGGGCTTCCTAGGGTATTTGTATTACCTGTTACATTTTTTTTTTATTATTTTATTACATGTTGGTTGAGAAGTTGTGGATAAATTAATGTTTTGGAGAATTTTAGAATTTTGTATGCAGGAAAGATCTTGTGAGTCAGTTTTATGATCTTAAAGGAATAAAGTTTTATGATCTTAAAGGAATAACTTAGAAAAGTGTAAATCATATGAGTTGTAGATTTATATCTTATTTATAAGTCTGAAGAATTACTTTGGAAAATTCTGTGTGTAAGAAGATATGCCATTCAATCAGAGCTTATCTAGTTCTCTATTCCTGTAGAAAATCTGAATCTGTTTGTTATTTTTCTGAGAATGTTAGAGATTAATTGAGTCAAAAGTGTGAGTAGGAAAATGCTTATGTATGTGTTATATAGATAGTTGTAGGACTTCAAGGAGATTGGAAGATTGTAGCTCTTTTGTGAGCTGGTTTAGAGTGAGTTAGCAAGGAGGGTTTCTCCAGCTCGGCAAATCAGATAAGCGTGATTTGGCTCCTCTTTTGGCGAAGAGGCATTTGCCGAGGAGAAATTCTGCGAAGTTGAATTGGCAAGGTGGAATTGTCGAGGTGGCATTCTACAAGGTGGAACTCTGCGAAGTGGAATTTGGCAAGGTGGAATTGCCGAAGTGGCATTCGACGAGGGGGAATTCTCCGAAGTGGCATTTGGCGAGGTGGAATTGCCAAAGTGGCATTCTGCGAGGTGGAATTCTGCGAAGTGGGATTAGCGAAGTGGAATTGCCGAAGTGGCATTCTGCGAAGTGGAATCCTACGAAGAGCAATTAGCGAGGTGGAATTGCTGAAGAGGAATTTTGCGAATAGGAATTGGCAAGGTGGAATTGGCGAAGTGGCAAAGTGAGATTGGCAAAGTGGAGAATTGGCAAAGTGAGGTTGGCGAAGAAGGAATTGGTGAAGTGGGATTAGTGAGGCAGTGGCCTATTTAAAGGGAGAAGCAGTAGCCATTTTCTCACGATAACTTCTTCCCTTTTCCTTCTTTTTTCTTCATTTCTTCTCCTATCTCTCTCCAATCTGTGCCATTTGTTTTCTAGTGCATTAATACTCGGAGTTAATGCATTAGATTATTAAATTATCGCATTCAAGGCATTAGATCCTCATTCCAAGCTCGGATTCTTCTAGAACTGATTTTTGGGGAAAATAAGGTAATTTCTCCAAATTTCATTTTTCTTTTTAGATTAAGATCTTTGGTAGTTAGAATAATTAATTATGAGTACATAGAACCTTTTATGAGCATTTAGGCTACAAAATTTGAGTAATATGGAATATACCAGAAATTATGAAATTTGATGAATAGTGATGTGAATAGTAAGTATATTCAAATTTCTAGATTTTCTGTAAGGGAGGAATTAAATTAATGTTAGTAAACAATAATAGAGACTATAAGATAGTTAAAATTATAAGGAACAATAGTATATATTATTAATTTAGGAAACCCTAATTTTGAGCATTTGCGAAAATGTCATCGGAAAAGAGAACTCAAGGAATTAGAGGAGATTTATTGAATGTACCAGTGATTAAGAGAGATTCAAGGATAAGTTTCTTGAGGTAAGTATAAACATGGCATATGCACACTGTTTTCTTGAAACTGAATGTTCAATTCTTCATAATATCCATTTAAATGATCTTTCTATTCCAAAATATTGTATTGTGCAACCATATATTGAAATTTTCATGATATTCTCAAGCAAATGATAAATTTATCCCATGTAATTACTATATATGTGAAAATGACTTGGTCGTTCTTCCTGAGACCAAACCTATAGAAGACCTATTTGTTAACTTGAATGATTTTATGTTTATATGTTGATGGTCTTACGACCAATATTATTTCTTGTGAAATTCAAGCTATATGGCCCATGATATGTATATGTATAGAATGCTTTTCCACCTAGAGGGGACCATGAGCTCTAGGCATATGTCTGGCCAAGCATATGTTTGCGATAAGGTAGCAAGGCTACTGATGCGCTCTGTTGTGATAAGGTAGCAAGGCTACTGATGCACTCTACAGTTCTATCATACGATTTGATAGTGCTATTCGATTGTGAGCACTTATGTTCTTGTAAGCATAACCTTATGATATTTCCTTATCCAGGATCCTTTGGCTTGACCTTTTCTTTGCATGTTTATATCTTACTAAGTTGAAGGCTCACTCCTCTTCTGTGGATTTCAGGTAATAGTGTAGCTCGAGGGGGAGGTAATATAGAAGACAGAGCTTCTTGATTCTTTCCTCTAAGAAGACTTTATGTAATTCTTTTGATATACATATATACATATATATATATTCATTAGTTGGTATTATGGTATTGTATGTATGAGGAGTATACTCTAGAGCTCCGTAGTTAGATGTTAAAGGTGATATTATTTTGATGTCTGAATTATTGCAATTGGGTTGCCTTTGTTCCTTATTGATGTGGGATGTATCTTTTGATCGGTACGGAATAAGAGGAAATCACATGATAATGATTGTAAGTGTACAAATGGTTACTGCATGAATCATAGAAATGAATATTTATTATGATAACTATATATATATGATGTGGATATGTATTGTATATGAGATCCAGGATATGAGTGTTCTATGGATTTATGGTGACCTTAAGCCTACCCTTTCCCTAGGACCATTGCACCACTGGAGTTAGGGTGTGACAGAGGTGATATCAGAGCTATAGGTTTATAATCCTTAAGATAGAAGATGGATAGATGTGCATGAGGCCTAGTATAAGTGTTAATTAAGATAATTACGAAGTATAGGATTCATGTCTTGTCAGTGTTGTGTCTTCCTTTGGTATATATATTCGCTTTAAGTATGCGTAATGTATCTGATCTTGTTTGTTCTTCTTATCAGTACTGAGATGCCTCCTCGTCGTGGTAGAAGATGAGGTCGAGGTCGTCCTAGGCGAGATTTGCCTTCTGAAGAAGGTTCTGTGGGTGGAAATGTAGGAGATGAAGTTCCTCCTGTGCCACCAATAGATGTGGCTAATATGGCTCAGCAATTGGAACAGCTACAAAGGAACTATACAATGATAGTTGAGTTCATCACTCAGCAAAGACAACAACAGGTAACTCCATTACAGGCTCCAGAGATTCCTGTTCCTCAAATAGTTCCACCACCCGCTTTACGTCAAAAGGAAGAGGTATCATTCGAGAGATTTCTTAAGCTTAAGCCCTCAGAGTATAGAGGTGAGGTAGATCCTATAGATTTCCTAGAAGAAATCGAAGAGAAGGTAAAGATTCTGCGGATTCCCTATAGAAGAGCTATAGAGTTTGTAGGCTACTTGATGAAAACTGAGGCCAAGGATTGGTTCAAGAGAAGTATTTCTGGTATGCTTCGGGAAAATGAGGATCTTTCTTGGGAGAGATTTAAGGAATTGGTGTTGAATGAATTTCTTCTAGAGAGCGTGAGAGAAGCTAAATCTATGGAGTTTGAAAGATTAGTTTAGACACCTGGTATGAGTGTTTCAGAGTACGCCAGGAAGTTCAATCAGTTAAGCAAATTTGCTCCATCTCTAGTGCCTATAGAAGCGATACTAATTCAGAGGTTTTACAGAGGATTAGTGTCTCCACTATTTAAACTCCTAGAGACTATTGAGTTTGACTCTTACTCTAAGCTGGTGGATAAGGCTAGGGTAATTAAGAATAGAAAGATGGAAGCTAGATCCGAAAGAGTTAAGAAGAAGAAATTTAAAGTAGACAGTTCTTCTAAACAAGAAAATGGAATGAAAAATACAGGAGTGACTCATCAGTCAGCTTCTAGGAGTAGGTATAGAGAATCTTCATAGAGACTACAGCAGAGTCAGACTACTCCTGGACCCACTTCTTAGATGAGCTATGGTTCAGCTAGCTTTGCACCATCCAGGACTCCTAAACCTTTGTGTTCTATATGTGGTAAATTTCATAATAGCCCTTGTCGTTATGCATCAGGAGCATGCTTTAGGTGTGGACAACAATGTCATTTACTCAAGAATTGTCCACAATTATCCTTTGGAGGTAGATCTCAGGCTTCTCAAACCACAGTTCAGATAAATAGGGAGAGGAGTGTTAGTCAGCAGCTAGGTGCAGGTCGAGGCATTTTGGGCAGGACTTTAGAGGTTGGCAGAGAGTCAAGTCAGCATGTGGCTCAAGCTTCGGGATCAATTCCCATGGGTAGAGGCAGAGGCAGAGTTTTTGCTCTAGCACAACATGAGGCCCAGGCATCTAACAAGGTTGTTATAGGTATTCTTTCAATCCAAGCTTTGAATGCTAGAGTGTTGTTTGATTCAGGAGCTACGCATTCCTTTGTGTCATCATGTTTTGCTAAGACATTGCATGCGCCCTGTGAGTTGCTTGACACTGTGTTGATTGTTTCTACTCCTTTGGAGGAAGAGATTGAAGTTCAAAACTTTTATCCCTCATGTGTGGTTAGTATTGGTGGCAAGAACTTGAATGTAGATTTGATTGAATTGTCTGTATTGGAATTTGATGTGATTTTAGGCATGAACTAGTTGTCCAAGCACTATGCTACAATAGATTGTAATGGGAAGAAGATAGTTTTCAAGTTAGCTTCAAGTGAGGAATTTGAATTTCAAGGGAAGAGGAGCGAAGCACCCTATAATATGATAACAGCCTTAGAGGCAAGGAGATTGATGAAGAAAGGATGCCAAGTATAATTGGCTTATGTTCGAGATACTCAAAAGGAAGTAAAAGATTTGGAGCAGATTTCTATTGTTAACGAGTTTCCAGATGTATTTCCTGAAGAGTTACCTGGTCTGCCAACAGATATAGAGATAAAATTTGGTATTGAGTTGCTATCTGGCACAAATCCGATTTCTATTCCTCCATATCGTATGACACCAGTGGAATTGAGAGAGTTAAAGACTCAATTACAATATTTGCTTTACAAAGGATTCATTCGACCCAGCAGTTCACCATGGGATGCACCTGTACTCTTTATGAAGAAGAAGGATGGTTCTAAGAGATTATGCATAGATTATAGACATCTCAATAAGGCAACTCTCAGGAATAAGTATCCTTTTCCAAGAATAGATGATTTATTTGATCAATTGCAAGGTGCAAGTCATTTCTTCAAGATAGACTTGAGGTCGGGTTATCATCAATTGAGAATTCGAAATGAGGATATATCAAAGACAACTTTTCGAACCAGATATGGAGACTATGAGTTCTTAGTGTTGCCATTTGGACTGACTAATGCACCTGTCGCATTCATGGATTTGATGAATAGGGTGTTCAAGCCATTTTTGGATAAGTTTGTCATTGTTTTCATCGATGACATTCTTGTGTATTCTAGGAGTAAGAAGGAGCATGAAGAATACCTTAGGATTGTGTTGCAAACTTTGAGAGAGCACCAGCTGTTTGCTAAACTTTCAAAGTGTGAGTTTTGGCTAAAGAAGTTGGGATTTCTAGGGCACATAGTGAGCAAGGATGGGCTTGAAGTTGATCCTAGAAAGGTGGAGGCAATTCTTAGTTGGCCTAGACCCATAAATATTTCAAAAGTTAGAAGTTTCTTGGGTTTAGCCGGGTATTACAGGAGATTTGTTCAAGACTTCTCCAAGATTGCAGCTCCTTTGAACAAGCTTACTTCAAAGCAAGTTAAATTTCTATGGACGGATACTTGTGAAGAGAGTTTCCACAAGTTAAAGACTTGTCTCACCACGACAACTATCTTAGCTTTGTCGTCTGGTAAAGGAGGATATGCGGTGTATTGTGATGCATCGAGTGTAAGGCTTGGTTGTATGCTTATACAATATGGTAAGGTGATAGCCTATGCTTCTAGGCAACTGAGGAAGCATGAGGTGAATTACCCTACACATAATCTTGAGATGGCTGCAGTTGTGCTTGCCCTGAAGATATAGAGACATTATATGTATGGAGAAAAGTGTGAGATCTTCATAGATCATAAGAGCTTAAAATATTTATTTCAGCAAAAAGATATTAATCTTAGGCAAAGAGGGTGGGTTGAATTGCTTAAGGATTATGACTGTGAAGTCTTGTACCATCCAGAAAAAGCTAATGTGGTGGCAGATGCATTGAGCAGGAAATCTTTGGAAAGCTTAGCCCATATCCAAGTGAGTAGAAGATCATTAGTGAGGGAAGTGCAGGGATTGCGTGATATGAGAATTAGTTTGGATTTGTCAGATTCAGGAGTGCTTTTAGCATATTTCCAAGTCAAGCCGGTTCTCATTAATCAGATAAGAGAAGCTCAAGACTAAGATCCTCAGTTGGTGAAGCTAAAGAACAATGTGAGATCAGAAAAATCTCTAGGATTTACGATGACTGATGGCATGTTAAGACATGGTAGTAGGCTGTGCGTTCCGGCAGTTGATGGTTTATGGGATATGATTCTTAAGGAAGCACATCATACCAAGTATAACGTACATCCAGGTGCAACTAAGATGTACTATGACATTAAGGATTCCTATTGGTGGAGTGGAATGAAAAGGGATGTTGCAGAATATGTAGCTACATGTCTAACTTGTCAACAAGTCAAGTTTGAGCATCAGAAACCTTCGAGACTACTTCAACAATTGCCATTGCTAGAATGGAAATGGGAGAGGGTGACTATGGATTTTGTGGTTGGACTGCAAAGGACTTCAAAAGGCCATGATTCAATATGGGTTATTATTGATAGATTAACCAAGTTAGCTCACTTCTTGTTAGTCAAGACGACTTATACAGCTTCTCAATATGCACAGATTTATGTTGATGAGATTGTCAAGCTTCATAGAGTTCCAGTTTCGATCATCTCAGATAGAGGTACTCAGTTCACCTCAAGATTTTGGCAGAAATTTCAAGAGTGCTTGGGTACACAGCTTGATTTCAGTACAGCGTTTCACCCGCAAACAGATGGGCAATCAGAGATGACTATCCAAACTCTAGAAGACATGCTGAAAATGTGCATTCTGGACTTTGGAGGAAATTGTGATACTCATTTTCCATTGATAGAATTTTCCTACAATAGCAGCTACCATTCCACGATCTAGATGTCCCCTTATGAGGCTTTGTATGGCAAAAAATATAGATCTCCCTTGTATTAGGATGAGGTTGGAGGAAAGTATATCGAAGGACCAGAATTGATACAATATACATCAGAAAAGATTCCACTAATCTGAGAGAGATTAAAGACGGCTTTTAGTCATCAAAAGAGTTATGCTAATTCAAAGAGAAAAGACTTTCAGTTTTCCATTGGAGATCTAGTGCTTTTAAAGATCTCACTAATGAAAGGGGTTCTACGTTTTGGCAAGAGAGGCAAGATATATCCATAATTTATTGGACCTTTTGAGATTTTGAGCAAGATTGGATAGGTTTCATACAAGTTAGCTTTGCCACCTAGCATGGATAGTACGCATCCGATATTCTATGTATCGATGCTTCGGAAGTATGTCGCCGACCATTCTCATGTGCTATAAGTTCCGGCAGTGGATCTTCAACAAGACTTGACGTATGAAGAGATTCCAATTGCCATTGTGGACCGAATTATCAAGAGGCTAAGAAATAAAGATATTTCAATGGTTAAGGTCCTATGGAGGATTCAAGCTATGCAAGAGTGTACTTGGGAAAGTGAGCAGAGCATGTAAGACAAGTACCCTTATTTATTTCAGGTTCAAGGTAAGTTCTTTAAAATTTGAGGATGAATTTAATTAAGGGGGGAGAATGTAATACCTGTTACATTTTTTTATTATTTTATTGCATGTTGGTTGAGATGTTGTGGATAGATTAATGTTTTGGAGAATTTCAGAATTTTGTATGCAGGAAAGATCTTGTGAGTCAGTTTTATGATCTTAAAGGAATAAGTTAAAAAAGTATAAATCATAGGAGTTGTAGATTTATATCTTATTTATAAGTCTGAAGAATTGCTTTGGAAAATTCTGTGTGTAAGAAGATATGCCCTTCAATAAGAACTTATCTAGTTCTCTATATCCTGTAGAAAATCTGAATTTGTTTGTTATTTTTTTGAGAATGTTAGAGACTAATTGAGTCAAAAGTGTGAGTAGAAAAAAAATACTTCTGTATGTGTTATATAGATAGTTGTAGGACTTCAAGGAGATTGGAAGATTGTAGCTTTTTTGTGAGCTAGTTTAGAGTGAGTTAGCGAGGAGGGTTTCTCCAGCTCGGCAAATCAGATAAGCGTGATTTGGCTCCTCTTTTGGCGAAGAGGCATTTGCCGAGGAGAAATTCTGCGAAGTGGAATTGGCGAGGTGGAATTGCTGAGATGGCACTCTGCGAGGTGGAATTCTGTGAAGTGGCATTTGGCGAGGTGGAATTGCCGAAGTGACATTCTGCGAAGTGGAATTTGGCGAGGTGGAATTGCCGAAGTGGCATTCTGCGAAGTGAGATTGATGAGGTGGAATTGCCGAAGTGGGATTTTGCGAGGTGGAATTCTGCGAAGAGGAATTGGCGAGGTGGAATTGCAGAGGTGGCTTTCTGCGAAGAGGAATTGGCGAGGTGGAATTGCCGAAGTGGCATTCTGCGAAGTGGAGAATTGGCGAAGTGGGATTGGCGAAGTAGAGAATTGGCGAAGAGGGAATTGGCGAAGTGGGATTAGTGAGGCAGTGGCCTATTTAAAGGGAGAAGCAGTAGCCATTTTCTCACGATAACTTCTTCCCTTTTCCTTCTTTCTTCTTCATTTCTTCTCCTATCTCTCTCCAATCTGTGCCATTTGTTTTCTATTGCATTAATACTCGGAGTTAATGTATTAGATCATTAAATTATCGCATTCAAGGCATTAGATCCTCATTCCAAGCTCGGATTCTTCTAGAACTGATTTTTTGGGGAAAATAAGGTAATTTCTCTAAATTTCATTTTTCTTTTTAGATTAAGATCTTTGGTAGTTAGAATAATTAATTATGAGTATACAGAACCTTTTATGAGCATTTAGGCTACAAATTTTGAGTAATATGGAAGATACCAGAAATTATGAAATTTGATGAATAGTGTCATGAATAGTAAGTATATTCAAATTTCTAGATTTTTTGTAAAGGATGAATTAAATTAATGTTAGTAAACAATAATAGATAGTTAAAATTATAAGGAACCATATTATGTATTATTAATTGAGAAAATCCTAATTTTGAGTATTTGGGGAAATGTCATAGGAGAAAAGAACTCAAGAAATTAGAGGAGAATTATTGAATGTACCAGTGATTAAGAGAGATTCAAGGATAAATTTCTTGAGGTAAGTATAAACATGGCATATGCACACTATTTTCTTGAAACTGAATGTTCAATTCTTCATAATATCCATTTAAATGATCTTTCTATTCTGAAATATTGTACTATGCAACCATATATTGAAATTTCCATTATATTTTCAAGCAAATGATAAATTTATTCCATGTAATTACTATATATGTGAAAATGGCTTGGTCGTTCTTCCTTGGACCAAACCTATATAAGACCTATTTGTTAACTTGAATGATTTTATGTTTATATGTTGATGGTCTTGCGACCAATATTATTTCTTGTGAAATTTAAGCTATATGACCCATGATATGTTTATGTATAGAACACTTTTCCCAATGAGGGTAAATTCATTGGTCCATCGTGTACTTTGGGAACCTAGCTCATAGGGTTTTTATTAGTGTTCCACCTAGAGAGGACCATGAGCTCTAGGCATATGTCTGGCCAAGCATATGTTTGCGATAACGTAGCTAGGCAACTGATGCATTCTGTTGTGATAAGGTAGCAAGGCTACTGATGCACTCTGCAGTTCTATCATACGATATAACAGTGCTATTCGATTGTGATCACTTATGTTCTTGTAAGCATAACCTCATGATATTTCCTTATCCATGATCCTTTGGCTTGACCTTTACTTTACATGTTTATATCTTACTGAGTTGAAAGCTCACTCCTCTTTTGTGGATTTCAAGTGATAGTGTAGCTCGAGGGGGAGCTAATATAGAAGACATAGCTTCTTGATTCATTCCTTCAAGAAGACTCTATGTAATTCTTTTAAGATACATATATACGTCTATATATATTAGTTAGTTGGCATTATGGTATTGTATGT
>CANXYC010241336.1:0-33718 GCA_948193065.1 Aleurites moluccanus | reverse complement strand
TATCACCTGAAATCCACAGAAGAGGAGTGAGCCTTCAACTCAGTAAGATATGAACATTATAAATCAAGAATCTGAATATCGAATCATGGTCATGAACAAATATTTATATATATAGATATGAAAGAATCATAAGCTTTACTTGAAGGAACATGGGTGCTCATAATAATTTGGCTATATCAAATCATATCATAAATCAAATCATGGTTAATATTTGGAATATAAAATGACCACAAAGAATGGCATTATCAAATCTCATCTGATAGAACTGATCTCATGTCATAACATACGTATCAGTAGCCTTGCTACTTTAACGTGCACACATGCTTGGCCAGGCATGCGCCTAGAGCTCATGGCCCCCTCTAGGTGGAACACTAATAAAAACCCTATCAGTTGGGCTCCCAAAGTGCACAATGGACCAATGAATTTACTCTCATTAGAAAGAGCATTCTATCCATGGGTCATGGGGTTTCAATCTCATAATAAGCATATTGGTCGCAAGACCATCATCATATCATCATTCAAATCGGGTTTAACAAACAAGAAACATATGAACTTGATTCAAGAAAATTGATCAAGTCAGTTATATTATATATACAAATATATACATATGGATGAACAAATTAAGGATGCTAGGTCACATCATTTCAAGAAACAAGAAACAAATAAAATGTTCATACTTACCTTAACACAATTTCTCTTGAAATTTCCTTTAGCAAATTCCAACTCTAACTCCTCAATTAATTTGATTTTCTCCTTCTAAGAAATTTCCCCAAACATACAAAAATTAGAGTTTTCTCCAAATCAATAATATTTATCATGATTTCCTAATAATTAATTATCTTAGAGTCTCTATTCTTAATTCCCAATAACAATTTTATTTACCTCTTAAAGAAAAATCTGCATTCAATTCGGAGTTACTGTTCATGTTACTATTCATGACAGCCTCAACATTCTGATTTCCTTCCACATTAATTACCATTAACGACTTCAGATTACTTACAATAAATTCTATATACCCAATATTAATTATTCTAACCCATAGACTTAAATAAATCTAAAGAAAATAACTTTGGATGAAATTTACCTTATTTTCCTCAACACTGAATTTTCTGTGATTTCTTGCTCAAATCTGATGATTTCTGCCTTAATATAGAATAATCTAGAGGTCTTATGCATTAATTTGAGTATTAATGCCTTAGAAAATAAAATGAGACTAATATGAGAAAAGACTGAATTTAACGAAGAAAGAAGGAAGGAAAAATCGTGAAAATGCTATTGGGGTTGCTGGGGTTAAATAGACCACAGCCCTAGAAAACACGCTTGCCAGCTCGCCTCGCCAATCCTGTCTTGGCAATGCTACCTCGCATAAGCCAGCTCGCTATTCTCACTTCGCATTATCCAGCTCGCCAAACTGATCCGGCAATGCCACCTCGCTATTCCAGCTCGCATATGTCACCTCACATATGCTGCCTCGCCAGACTCTCCTCGCGAACTCTTCCTCGCATATGCCATTTCACTTCTTCGCCTCTTCGCTAAACTCTGCTTTGCGAACTACCACTTTGCACATTCCCTCTTCGCATAATGCCTTTTTGCATAATGCCACCTCGCCTATCTCTTTTCGCCAAACCTCTTCGCCAAACTCTCTTCGCCAACTCTCTTCGCCAAACCTCTTCGCGAAACTCTTTTTGCCAAACCTCTTGGCCAAACTCTCTTCGCCAAACCTCTTCAGCAAACTTCTTCGCCAAACTCTCTTCGCCAAACCTTTTCGCACATGCTTCCTCGCATATGCTTCTTCGCCAATTGCCACTTCGGCAATTTCACCTCGCCATTTCGCCACTTTGCATTGCCAGCTCGTAAAATGCCACTTCTTATTTTTTTGGCTCGCCTTAACCAGATCCTACTAAGTTGAAACTATTCCTCGGCAACTTAGACTTAACCAGCTCGCAAAAGAGCTACAAACATCCAAACTTACTAATTATTTTTGCCATTTAAAATAGACATGTAGGGGCACAACATATCAAAATTCAAATCACTAAGACCAATACACAGACCATGGTGACTCTCTAAAGGTCACCCAGACTTACTACCCCAAAATCCAACTGAACATACCTGATAAAATCCACTCTCCACTGAGATATACTTATCCAAAAATTCTAAAATTTTACAGCCAACATCATAACACATAAAGGAACATTTTTTCATGTTTACACTTTTGGCTAAATCTGCCCCAGTCATTCCTAGTAAATTAAAACAGACACTGCCTTTCTGCAGAAACACTCAACCAGACCAGCCTTGCTCAAATAGATATAACTCACAACTTTCATGTTTTACAGTTTACCAAATTATTTCTTTAAGATCATGTAATTATCATCACAAAATCCTGCAACTGCAAAATCAGAAATTCTGGAATTTTCGAACATTCGTATTTGAAATTAATCAACTCTCCAAACATACAATTTAATAAAAAAAATACAACAAAATGGACAAATATTACACATTTGCTTTGTGATGCATATAGATTGACTAAGTATCTTATATACTACCTTTTCTTTGTTTACCCATTTCAGGAGAGGAGTAGAGTGCAGAATCATATCATCTATCATCCGGGAATTCTGCCAGCATTACTGATGTATATATTCTGATTTGTATTATTATTTTGATGTTCATAATCCAGCTGCTCCATGGGGTATGTATGGGTTAGCTAGGAAATGAACATATATATATATGATGATTATATGATATGATGGTTTGATCATTACAACCAATTGCAGGAAATTTTAGAATGAATGACAGGATAATAAAATGGATAGTAACTAACTAAAATGGATAATATATTATGGTTTATAGATTGTGCATGTGATACTGGGTTCTATGACTGTCGGTCGCCATTGGCATCTCCCGTGCCCTAGGACCGTCGCGATCCGGAAATGGGTCGTGACACTACAAAATGTAACCAAGACCCTTCAATCACAAGCAATCATACAACCCATTCTTTCTAATCCCTAATGCGAGAAATAAAATAGACACCACATTCTTTTCACCTCAAAAAGCAAGGCCTAGCTGAAATAAGAAATTGGCTACATAAAGAAGACTAATAAGAGACCTTTTCTTCTACATTAGAAGAGGTTGACTAACGAGAGTTAGAGTCAAATACTCTCACTCAAAAAATTAGGGAAAATAATGGCAACATCTTTTTAAACACATTTTTTTCCCCTAAAGCCTATGCATGTAGTCACTAATTTAAACATCAAAGGGCCAGTGCCAGGCCTAATGTTTGGCTCTCTAACGCTTCTCTTCATTTTTTCTTATTCATGCGGATACAGGCCCAACAATAAAGTAACTCAAATTCATCACCTTCAACTTTATGTTTCTGTTGATGGGTGGCCTTAAAACCCGAGACCCTCTAATAAAATTCCATTAGAAAAATAGCTTCATTTGTGGGAATAAAGCTTGGAATGAAACATCACTCATAGAAGACATCTCTAGGTGAAAATTATCTTCATACTTAGAAGACCACACAATTCTCTTCTTACAACTTGAAAGGAATAGGTGGAGTTGATAAAAGGAATAAGGGAGAATAAGCATCTTCCAAATCACATTTCTTTGGATGAAGGTCTTGAAGAGTCTGAGCACCCTCAGAAAGCTCTATTATGCTTGACCCTTAAACTAATATCCTTAGTTACTACATATATGTTACCAATAGAGTACTAGGGGAAAAGGCACAATCAAAAAAGAAAGAAACCATGCTAGGAAAAATGAGAGATGTTTGAAATAGAAATTCCTACGGTCACCATTGTGCTAAAGGGAACAAAATTTCAACCTTACAAACCCCTAACTCATTGAGAAATGAGGTCAATAACTATAGCACCTCTAAGGTGTTCCATTAGAACATGTTCTCTAAGTTGAGAAAGCACCATTGAAATTGTGAACGCAACTAGGCAACATCTAAAGACCTAGTGAACTTTAGACGGAAGTCCAATGTGATCTATTCGAAAGACACTAAGTCCTATCTCTAATTAGGTGAAATACTAAGGCAAAAAGTCCTTTGGTTGTAGATCTAGATAAGACCTAGATCCATTTTGGTGTAGGTCCTGCTGAAGGCATAATAAGATCTGTTAATTCTAGAAGAAGTCTGTGAGGCAAATAAGTCCTCTTTTAAGGTGTGATAAGTCTGCATGTAAGGCTCCAACTATACCTTTCGTGAGACAAATAAAAGACCTCTCAGTAAAGCATTACAAAGACCTCTAATGAGGCACATCAAGTCTTCTTAAAAGGCCAAATAAGATCTTTGCATGAGGTTCTCTAAGCTCTTTAAAGTAGCAATTCTAAAGATCTCTTCAAGGGACACCTTAGGTATTCCTAATAGGCTAGATAAAACCTCTTCGTAGGGCTTCATAAGACCTTAGAGGGAGCAAGTTCAAAGACCTCTAAATAAGGCACCATAAAGACCTTTAACATGGAACCTTGAGTTCTCCTTAAAAGGCTGCATAAAAAGTTTCCTCAAGGCTTCATAAGACCTTAAAGGAAAAAACTCAGACCTCTTACAAGTTGGTAAGACCTCTTTGTAAGGCTCTATAAGACCTTACTCTAGGCCAAATACAACTTATAGTTTAGTTAAAACTTCTATGCTAGCCTTTATAAGACTTTATAAGAGGCAAAAGACCTATCTACGAGGTCAAAAACCTTATACAAGTTGGTTAAGACCTCTCTGAGAGGCAAAAGACCTCTTCAGGAGGTGATTATCTCCATGCAAGATTGCCAAGTAAGACCTTCTAGCAATGCAAGCATAAACCCTAGACCAACACCATGCTTAAGGGAACTATGAGCTCCAAAATCGAGAGGCATTTTTTTTTTATTTTGCAAAAGGAAACTAACTTTTATGATATTGAAACTAAAGCATAAATAGTCTAAAAACGAATACAACAATGCCAGGAAGAATGGATGAACACCAAGTCCAGGCAAAGTCAATAAGAATGATGTAACCATGACCCTTTAATCATAAGCAACCACACAGTCCACTCACTCCAATACCCAAGGCAGAAAGCAGTATAAATATCACCTATTCCCTTCACATCAAAGGAGGAGGTCTGACTAAATTGAGAAATTAGATGTACTAAGAAGCCTAGTATGAGAACTTTATTCCACACTGAAAGAGGTCTGCACAATGAGACAAAAAACTCTCACTAAAGACACTAGGGAGTAGTAGCATATGTCTAAATCCATTATTTTCATCGAGCCTTTAGTTTCTTATATGTTGTCACTGACTTAAGCATTGAAAGGCTAGTTTCTTACATGTTCTCTTCTCTTTTCTTGTTCATGCAAGCCACAAGCCCATTAACAAAGCAACCCAAATCCTCTTGCTTAGGTCCAATACCTCTAGTTCTATGTATAAGCTAATAGGTGGCCCCCAAGACCTAAGACCCATCTGAAAAATCTCATCAAACAACATACAAATCAACATATTAAAATTGACACTAAAAAAATTAACAATACTACTTAATAGATAAAACTCTCGTAATAAATTTTTTTTATGATACTATTACAAATATTTAATTACATTATTAATATATCATTCATATTCATTAATTTAAATATATAAAGTGAAAATATATTCGTAGTGTCAATAAAATTTATTTAAAAATATTATACATTATACATTGAGATGACAATTTACTTTGAGATGACAATTTACTCATTATAACTATACTCAATATACTTATTAGATTTATCATGTTTGGTAAATTATTTTTTAATCCTTAAAATTTCAACTAATTAATACTTGTATCTAATGTTTTTAAAACCGGACTGGTTAAAGAACCGATAAAAACAGAGAGTCAGAGGTTCAATCGGGATCAAACTGTTTAAACCGGAAAAAATCGATGTACATATATATGTATATATAATTTGACATTTATTATATATATGATGAAAATAAATATAATTTGACATTTATATTTTTGGTCAAAAATAAAAAAATTAAAAACAAATTAAAAAAAATTCTGACCCGTTCGAATAGGAAAAATCGGTCCAGTTGGACCGATTAATTGACCGGTTCACTGATTTTTGACCGATTTTTAGGGGATGAGTTTTGGAGGCTGATCGGATCGGTCGTTGGTTCAATTCTCAATTTTTCTAGTTCGACCGACTTGTTCGGTCCGATTTTAACAACCATGCTTGTATCCTTACTTTTTAAAAAAATTAACTAGTTAGTTCCTTTACTTTGATTCTATTAGACAATTTGGTTATTCTTTTAAGTTTTAATAAAATGACCAAAATACCCCCTACTCCATTACTTAGATTTTTGCTTTTTAAATAAATTACTTTTAGTACTTAAAATTTGATTTAATTAACACTTACATCCTTACTTTTTAAATTTAATTAAAATAAAAATATATATGAATATTTTTTGCATTAAATATTTATACTTTTTTTTGTTTTCTGTATATTTAATTTAAAATTAAAATAAATAAATTATTTTTTTAATTAAAATATTATTTTTATTTAATTATTTAAATTATTTTATTTTTTCATATTTAATTAAAAATGAAATAAATAAAATTACTTTTTGTTTAGTTAAAATAATTAGTTTTATGTAATTATTTAATTTATCTTCTTTTTTTAGTATATTTAATTTAAAATTAAAATAAACAAAATTAATTTTTATTTAATTAAAATAATTATTTTTATTTAATTATTTAATTTATTTTCTTTTTTTCATATTTAGTTTAAAATTAAAATAGATAACATAACTTTTCATTTATTGAAAATTACTTTTGCGTATTCAATTAAAATAATTATTTTTATATATTTAATTAAAATAATTATTTTTTGAGTATATTTACTTAATATTAAAATATTTTTTAGTATATTTACTTAAAATTAAAATAATTTTATAATATATTTTTCTTATTTTTATATATTTACAAGGTCATTTTTTAATTTTAATTAGATATATACAAAAAAAATAATTATTTTGATTAGATATATAAAAAATAATTATTTTAATTAAACATACAAAAATAATTTTATTTATTTTCATTTTAAATTAAATATAAAAACAAGGAAATAAATTAAATATTTAAATAAAAATTAATATTTTTAAAATAAAAGTATTGATTTTATTTTTACTTAAATAAATTAAAATTTATTTATTTAATTTTTATTAAATGAAAAGTAAAAAAAAAAAAGAAAAAAGAAGAAGAAGTGAAAATCTATAGAATAAAGAAGTATGGGCCTTTTGATCATTTTAACACATTTTCTTTTTCTTTTTAATTTTTTTTTTTTAATTTTTAATGAAAAAGATGAAAAATTATACGAAATAACTAAATTGTCTAACATAATCAAAATAGAGAAACTAAATAATTAATTTTTTAAAAAGTAGGGATGTGAGTATTAATTAGGTCAACCTCAAGGACTAAAAAATAATCTATCTTATTATAATTTTGTATAACTTTAAAGGACAAGTACAACAAACTATCCTGTTATTTCAGACTTTTTAAATTATAGTGCTGTGATTTTTTTATGACAATTTAATTCCTGTGATTTTTCCCGTTTGATATTTTAATGATAAAATGTTAGAAACTGTTAATCATATTAATGTGAAAATTAATTTTAATTTTTATTTTTTAACGTGGCGTCCAAAATAAAAATAATAAAATATAATAAAATATCTTGTGATTTGACTTTTCTGAATTTAAAGACTGAATTTTTTTTAACAATCTAATTCTTAGAATTTTTGCGATTATCATTTCTTCTAAAAAAATAAAATACACACCTAAAGGTCATTTAGTCTCATAATTATGAATGTACATCTAGATATAATCTATAACTATAAGTAATCGGATAGTTAATATATTCAAATTAATTTTTTTCTCTAATTAATGTTAAAAGGAAAAAAAAAATTATAAGTAGTTTGTATTCTTTATAAGGAGTAAAACCCTATGTATCATCCAAAATAACATAGTTTTGGTGCTATTTAGTAACAAATACTTAACAATGTTTAGTTTTTTTTTTCTTTCTACTTTTTCAATATCCTTGATTTAAATTGAAATTTTTAATTAGAACTTGGGATCTAAAGTGCCTATTATTTAGTAACCTAATATAAATTGGCTTTTAATTAGTTAGCTTATTCTTTTAGTTAGATTATTATATCATATTATACTACTCATTTAATAATTAAATATTATTTATCATTTATGATTTTTAACAAAATTAGTACATTTTATTGTGTTTATAGCAAATTTTATTATATTTGTGCTTTAATATGATACAAATACAAAAATAATACAAATTCATTAATTCTTTAATTAATAGTGTTATGTGAGGAAAAGAATCTTGATATTTTCCATCCCCAATGATTGAATGGAGATATAAATACATGTTTGGCCTAAACTTTCTCCTATAAATATGGTAATTGAATATATACAAATAACAAAATGATTTCTTTTAATTTTGGTGCTAATCTATTCCTAAAATACAACAACCAGTTAATTGATAGCTCACGTCAACACTTTCCTTTAAGTAGGTGGAAAAATGTCTTTGATACCCAACTTAAAAAGTGAACTCTTGAAGTTCCTCCCATATACAACTTTAGTTAGCATGTCTTCCAGTTGATCACCTAATCTAATGAATGGGATTTGAATTACCCCTTCTTCCAGCTTCTCTTTGATGAAATTACGATCAATCTCCATATGTTTAGTTCGGTTATGTTGCACGAAATTTTCAGAGATACTTATAGCTGCCTTAATGTCACAAAAGAGTCTCATTCCTATCTTTGGAAGGTAACTCAGCTTAGTCATTAATCTTTTTAACCAAAGTAGTTAGCATACCCCTTTTGCAACTCCTATGAAATCAGCTGTTGCGCTCGAAAGGGACACGATTTTTTGCTTCTTACTTCTCCATGTAACAAGATTTCCTCCTACCATAGTAAGATAACCAGAAGTTGATCGCCTATTAGTAACATTACCTACCCAATCTGCATCAATATACCCTTCTACATCAACGTGACCATGCTTTCAAAAAAAATAGACCTTTTCCCGGAGCAACCTTTAAATATTGCAAGATTTGAATAACCGCATCCATGTGATCTTTCTTGGGAGCGTGCATGTATTGGATTACCATATGTACATCGTATACAATGTCAGGCTGGGTATGAGATAAATAGATTAGTCTTCCTACAAGTTGTTGGTATCTATCTCTATCTGTAGGAGTATGATATGGGCTTTCTTAAAGCTTGTGATTTTGTATTATTAGAGTATCAACTGGTTTGCATTCCAGCATTCCAACTTCGGTAAGAAGATCTAACACGTACTTTCGTTGAGATAAGAAAATACCTTATTTTGATCTTGCTACTTTGATTCCCAGGAAATACTTCCAAGATTCTTCATTTCAAAGTCACCATCCAATCTAGACATGAGTCTTGTACTCTCTGCATGATCATTCCCTATAATAATGATATCATCAACATATATAATAAGAAGAGTTACCTTCTCATTATGCAGCCTCAGGAGCAAGGTATGATCAACATTGCTCTTCTTGTATCCATACCGCTTCATAGCTGAACAAAATCTTCCAAACCATACAAGAGGAGATTGTTTCAGTCCATAGACTGACCGTTCCAATCTGCACACAACATTCAGGTTACCATCACACCTATATCCAGGTGGGATTTTCATGTAAATTTCTTCTTTCAGATTCCCGTGAAGAAATGAATTCTTTACATCGAGCTGATGCGAAGACTGGTTTAAATTAGCTGCCAAGGACAACAAAACTCTCACAATGTTTAATTTTGCTACTAGAGAGAACATTTCCTTATAATCAACCCCATACGTCTGTGTATACCCCTTTGCCATGAGCTGTGCCTTATATCTCTCAATAGACCCATCTGACTTATACTTTATCATGAAAACTCACTTACAACCTACTGCCTTTTTTGTTGGTGGAAGAGTCACTAGTCTCTAAATTCCATTCTTTTCTAAGGCTTCCATCTCCTCTTTCATGTCTACCACCCATTTACGATCCTTCATAACATCCTCCACCATTTCGGGAATGGGCTCAATTGAGATATTTGTAATAAAAGCTTTGTATGTTTCTGATAATCTTTTTGTTGACACATAATTTGCTATAGGATACTTCGATTTTTGATCTTTAACTTCGGGAGAGTATCTGTCAGGTGCCTTCCCCATGTTGTGCCTATCAGGGAGAACATACATCTTGCAATAATTTAAATTATTAAAGAGTGAAGAAGTGATTACCTCAGGATCATTTGTAGGAGCTTAGTTAGATACTAAAGAGCGAGATGGATGGATAGGAGTTTGTTCAGTAGTATGGTCATTTTCTAGAAGGATCACACCTGAAACTTCCTGAAGATCTGCTTAAACCTCACCATTGCCTGATTTTGTCTGTTCGTCTATTATAAGGTGCAGTACTTCCACTGATGGCTATGGTGAGATCATGGCTGTTAGGACCGTAGGCTGTGCTAGTATACTGTTCTTCATCGCGGGCTGAGGTGTCGATTATGGGATGTTTACTGTAGGCAACTATATATTTGGAATATCCCGCTAATTTTTATCGAGCTCTTCTCCCTCGGTACTAAAACTCAGTTGTGATGCTGGATAAAAGAACTCAGATTCAATGAAAGTAACATCAAATGTGACATGGATCTTCTTGGTACTGGGGTTATAGCATCGGTATCCTTTTTGGTGTGATTCGTATCCAATAAACACACACCTTTCTGCACATGGATCTAGTTTGGTTCGTTGATTTTTATGTAAATGGATAAGAGCCACACATCCGAAGACTTTCAAAGGCAGAGTCAAAACACTGGGAAGCTCCATATGGTCGGCAAGGCTTTGCAATAGAGTTCAAAAATTCAAAAACCGCGAGGGCATTCGGTTCATTAGATACACTGAAGTTACTACAGCAGCATCCCAAAACCTTTTTGAGACTTGGCCCCCTATGAGAAGAGCTCTTACGGTCTCAATAATATGTCAGTTCTTTCACTCGACCACTTTGTTTTGTTGTGGTGTTTGAGCATAAGAGGTTTCATGAATGATATCATGTTGATAAAAGTAGGCACCAAGCTTGTTGTTCATATATTCTCCCCATTATCTATTTGAAGTACCTGAATCTTTTCATCAAATTGTGTTTTAATCATTTCATGGAAGTTTTCAAATATAGCAACAACCTTATCCTTGTGTTTCATTAGATATAGCCAAGTCATCCGAGTGCAATCGTCCACAAATGTAACAAACCATCTAAAACCAGAAATTGTAAAAATTGGAGATGGCCCCCACACATCAGAATGAATTAATACAAATGGTTTTGTTCTTTTATTGATAATAGGAGGGAAACTAACACGACAACTCTTTTCCAGAATACAAGTTTCACATGTAAATAATGGCTTTGAAAAATTACAAAATAATTCAGGAAATAAAATCTTCAAGTATCTAAAAGACAAGTGTCTAAGCCGATGGTGCCATAACCAAACTAAGCCTCTTTTCTTGTCAAAATGACCCTGAGTATGTAAGACATTACCTAATCCTAACCTAAAATCATCCAAGAAATTTAATCCATCCCTCTTAGTACTACTTCCAATAATCTCCTTTGTGCGAATGTCTTGAAAAAGACAAAAATCAGGATACATCAGAACATAACACTGTACGTCTATGTTAATTTTTCCTATAGACAATAACTTATTTGATAAAGAGTGTACTAGCAATGTATTTGAAAGAGAGACAGATTTAGAAAGTATAACATCTCCTGTTCCAACTACACTGGAGCTGTGACCATTTGCATTTTTAATCTAGTCATGCCTTAGGGAGGTTGTTGAGATCTTTGGAGTCAAAGGTCATGTAATTGGTGGTCCCAGAGTCAATAATCCATTAATCATTCTTATCCATATGAGAGATGGAAAAAACCAGCCTAAGTTATCTTCGGTTTCTTTAATTGGTCTTTGACTTGGTACTAATGAGAATTCATTACCTACGGAGACTAAAACTGCCTTAGCACTTCCTTTTCTTCCCCTTTTTCCTGCCTTCTTCTTTTTTTGTAATTCCTCCCAGCACTCAGGATACTTTTGGAGTTTAAAACAAGTATCCTTCATGTGTTTTGAATTCCCATAGTGAGAACACCCTCCAGAGACAATGGTAGATTGTTGTGCACCTCTCTTTTGTTGAACTTCCCGAGTCGGTGCTCCCTTTATCATCAAACAAAGTTAAGAGTCTGCCCCCTCACGTCGAGAGATCATAGTCCCACCGGAGATTCCATATTCTCCAGTTGAAAGCATAATTGTATGTCAAATATCTTTTCGTCTCACCCAAGCATATGCTTACTCTACAGTGGGGAATGGTTGCATTTGTAATATGTCGGCTCTAACCTTGTCGAGTCAATCATACAATTCATCAAGGAAGAGATACATTCAATCTTATTGAATTGTCGAGTTATATTTGGCAATATCATTAGCACATGTCATGGGATTTGGCCGATGAAAATTGATTTCTCGCCTGATAGCTTGAAGATTGTTATAGTAGGTTTCAATTGGTCCTCCTTTCTACTTTAACTACGATACTTGCCGCTTCATATCATATACTTGGGATGTATCAATCCCGTCAAAATAGGTTGTTGCTACCAAATCCCATACTGCTTTTGCAGTGGGAAATCTTATAAAATTTCCGATCAATATGGGTTCCATTGAGTTTATGAGCCAACCCTTCACAGTGGAATCTTCAATTTTCCACTTTCGGAGAGCAGGGTCAATCTGGGCCGGTTGTGGAATGTCACTAGTTAGGTATCCCAATTCATCTTTGTCAGAGACGTACATCTCGATAACATGGGACCACAAGTGTCACATCCCCACTTCGAGATATGACGATCCTAGGGAAAGGGTTAACTTAAGGCTACCGATTTCTATAGAAACCATCATAACTTACAAATTATTGACCTATAAATTATTTATGTAATTTTTATATATAAAAAAAAAATCGCCAGAGTTTCCTTTGTAAATATAACATCCCAAGTTATCAACTTATTTAATTTATACAAATTTATACAACCTGCAAGGAAACCAATACTTCTAAAATTCCCCCTTATATCCTTGACTTCCATTTTCATATTATAATTCCCTACTTCAATTACCATAACATTATCAATTAATTATGCATCAATTTAATTAAAGTTCAAATACTTCATACTAATATTAATTGAGTCCTATACACAGTAATTATACATATCCTACATTACCATCATAATCATAGAGCAACTATAGATTAACAAAAAAAAAAAAAAAATACAAATTTTTCATAGTAGAGGCAGTTACATAGATATTACCGGTTCCAAGCTCGAATGGAGAAGATGGGCTGGAACCGCTACTATATATTATGGACCTGAAAACATTAAACCATGAGAGGTGAGAATTTAATCTCAGTGAGTAATACACATATTATCTTACTTGTGAGACTAGGTAAGGGAGTTAGCTCACAAAGAGGATAATGATAGCATAAAATATATAATAATAATGGGATCATTAATCAGTTAAAGATTCATAAAATTGAAGTCATTTAACAAATGGGTTCGGTTCCACATTGGCATCAAGAATTCATAGCATATCATATCATAAAATGACAGAATCATTATTGATCATTTAAGCAGAGGCTACAATCCGGTAGCATGCTATTTACTCATACGGTTGATTAGACCGTATGGCTAGGACCTTGACCCCTTCCTAGCTAGGATCATTAAACCACTGTACACAATGTTATTAAAACTTCTGTCATTTCATTAATGTCATATATGCAGTGCTTAATCATTAGGTATCAAAAGTAACTTAAGCACTTCCAAGGGTTCAATATATGAAACATTAAGCCAATCATACAAATTCATTTAAAATGAACCATTTGGGATTATAAAGGGCATGAAATTAATCATGGATCATTCAATTGGTATTTTTGGCCAACAATAGAATTTCATGGCAATTTTAATAATTTAATTTGAAAGTAATATTAAGCAAAATAGTTGTCATGATCCGATCCCGGTGGGCCGCGACGGTCCTAGAGTGCGGGAGATGCTGAGGCGACCGGTACCCATAGAACCTATCAATCACATCAATACAAACTCATACTAAAAATATTATCGCAGCGGAAACATCTATACCCATCATCAATCATATAACAATCTATATTCATTCACTCACATAAGCACTATTCATTCTGATACTCTATTATTCATTATGTTACTTCCTGTAATTACTATAATCATATCATTAATTAATCTCCAATATACCCATACATATATGGTCATATACTAACTATACCATACAAAATCCATGGAGCAACTAGGATATGAACATACAAAAAATATTCAGTATTTAATATAATTACACTACTATAAAATTGTAGAATCCACAGAGAGTCAAAAAGTTGGGATATCTGCCTCTTACTCGGTACCTGGAGAGAAAAATAATGAGAGGGTGAGTATATATAATACTCAGTGAATCTAATATGTATCGACCAATAAATGGATAATGAAATATCAATAACAATAGGCAGATAAAATAAATGAATCAATCTGCTCGAGATCTCTGGATACAGAATCATTACAGAATATGTCTGTAATTCAACAATCATATCAATGGAAAGTATATCACATGGATAAGATAGATAATGACGGATAATGATAGATAATAGAGCCATACGCATAGAAATGTGTCAAACACAAATCAAACTCATATCAATAAACATAAGACGGATAAGGTCTTATGATTAGGACTCACAACCCTTTCCAATTAGGGCATAACAATATATACATTGTACACAATATCGACAGTATGTATTCACTACCCTGTCAGGACGGAAGCTCTGTCAAATCACATCGGAATCAATAAACACATCAATAGATACCATCTCAAAAATATGGTATCACCAAGTATCAATAACTCATCATCAATTAATTCAATGAGCAATAAAATCAATAAGATATCAATAACAATTGATTATACAATGACCAAAGGTCTAGCAACCAACAATGGGATCAAACATAAGTTGGTCATTTATGGCAAAAAAGTTGATGCAATTGGCATGCCATTGTCGCTGGCGACGATGATATTTAAATAGTTGGCCTATGGATTTTTGAGCTAAGCATTTTATCGAACACTTGGTGTGCAACCAACAATAGACATTTTGGCAAGGTTTTGGTGCAACATTGACATTGCCCCAATTTTCAACAACAATAAACATTAAAAGCAATTCCATAGGTATTAAATACAACTCAATAAACATCATCAAATGAATCAATTTGGCATGTAAAAGCCATAGGAAAAACAAGAACACAATAAGGCAATTTTGCCCTAATTTGGTTCGACCACTTTGGCCTTTTCACATATGGATTCCAATTGTAAATTTAACACTTTAGATATAACAAATGATGTATAAAAGACTCACCTAATACTCCAATTCACCTAGCAAAATTGATTTGCCACCAATTTCTTCAAATTCCTCAAAGTAGGCAAAAATGGCAAATTCCTTCAATTGAATTTTCTACAACAAACCAACCATCAATTACTCATCAATAAACATCCAATTAACTTATTCTATACTCAATTTACACATACTAATCCATTTGTACAAAATCAATTCACACAACTTAGGTTTAGGGTTTGAAAATTGGGCAAAAATACTATATGCATCAATTGATGCAATTAAACTAATCACCCAATCCAACTAACATCAATTAACCCTAAATCAAATATAAAATCAACCAAAACAACATTTTACCTCAAATTTGTAAAATGGCCGAAAATCTCATATGCTTTGTTCTTGAAAATTTCTTGATTCCTATGGATGGAGGATGGATTATATGAGGTTTAAATCAAGTTTCTATGGATTTTCCTAAACAAAATGGAAGAAAAATCAAATGAAAAATGGTGAGAGAAGTTACGGATGAACAAGACTAAAAATGGATAAAAATTTGCTAAGTGTGGCTTATATAGTAAGTCACATTTGGCAAATTCCCTTTTGGTCTTTCAACTTTCCTTAAATTGTGCTTTTGCCACATTTTCCTTCGGTAATTTATTCTGACAATTCCGTTGGGATTTGGATTTCACAGTGAATATTCAAATATCTTATTTTTATTAATACTTATTAATAAAAATAGTTTCAGAGCCGTTCTAAAACTCAGACTGTTAAAATTCTACTATACCCCTAAAGTTCCCTTTACTTACAGTTTAGCCATTGCTTGTTTTATCAGTGTTCTTAAACATTTTTCACCTCTTTCTTTTTACTGTATTTACACATGCATACACATAATAATTTACCCTCTAGTCAGAATCAGAAATTTATCCGTCGACCAGACAACTATTTTTGCGGCAGCGATATCGACACCGACAATTTCTGAAAAAGTTTCTCGTTTTCGCTCTAACTGAGTTTTTAAAATTATCATTAGTTATTTCGATAATTTCAAACCACATGCTGAGAACTTTATTCATAAAAACATGTTATACTTTTATAGGGCATTACAATAGCACATATATTACTCACTGAGATTAAATTCTCATCTATCATAGTTTAATGTTTTCAGGTCCGTAATATATAGTAGTGGTTCTAGCCTATCTTCTCCATCCGAACTTGGAACTGACAGTATCTATGTAACTGCCTCTACTATGAAGAATTTGTATTTTTTTTTTGTTAATTTATAGTTGCTCCATGATTATGACGGTAATGTAGGATATGTAAAAGTATTGTGTATAGGACTCAGTTAATATTAGTATGAAGTATATGAACTTTAATTAAATTGATGCATAATTAATTGATAATGTTATGGTAATTGAAGTAGGGAATTATAATATGAAAATGGAAGTCGAGGATATAAGGGGAAATTTTAGAAGTGCTGGTTTCCTTGCAAGTTGTGTAAATTTGTATAAATTAAATAAGTCGATAACTTGGGATGTTATATTTACAAAGAAACTTTGGCCCTTTTTTTTTTTTTATAATTTGCATAAATAATTTATATGTCAATAATTTATAAGTTATGATAGTTTCTATGGGAATTGGTAGCCTTTCTCTAAGACCGTTATATCTCGAAGTGGGGATGTGATAAAGTGCCATAATTTATGTCGTTGAACTTAATGGCGATTACAGGGATAAAGTTTTCTGTCGATGATGGTAGATTTTGTTGTGCTACAAGTTGCTTCATTGCAGCTGTAAGTTCTCAAGGATCGCTATGGCTGTCAATCCTTTATCGGATAGTGTTGTTACTATTTCCAGTCCCTCCATAGCACATGACAAGTCCTAGAATTGAAACTCTGATACCATGAGAAAAATAATCACGTTATTTTCCATCTATTCTAATGATTGAATGGAGATACATATATATGTTTGGCCTAAACTTCCTCCTACAAATATGGTAACTGAGTATGCACAAATAACAAAATGATTTCTCCTAATTTTAGTGCTAATCTATTCCTAAGCTAATTGACTGCTCACGTCAACATTGTGTTCCAAAGAACATTGGCTGGCCATCATATTCATCTTCTTCATTATTTTGATTTATGTGTAGACATTATATTTTATCCAAGTAATTTTTTTTTTTTATATATATGTGAAAAATTCTAAAAAATATATATTTAGTTTTGTTTAAATTTATGATTTTTAAAGAAAATTTTTATTTATTTATTTTTGAAAATTATCATATTAAGTATTTATTAAAATATTTAAATTTTTAAAATAAGTATTTATATATTAATAATAATAAAAAAGAGAAATACCATCAGATAATACACTAAAGAATAATTTATCTCATTATAAATGGGTTGAGGGGGACTGCTGTATATTTTTACACAACAGCTCCTCATGTGTCCCATTTTACTTATTTAAAAATTTTTATAAAATTTTTAAAAAATTATATTTTAATAGTTTTTGATATAATGAATTTATTGACGTATTTTTTATACTAAACAAAAATCATTTGGATAGGAAAAAATACATTAAAAATTTTATGTATTATATTTAACGGTCTAGATTTAACGTATTTCTAATACATTTTTTCCTGTCCAAATGATTTTTGATTAGCATAAAAAATATATCAATAAATTCATTATATAAAAAACTATCAAAATATAATTTTTTAAAAATTTTATAAAAATTTTTAAATAGATAAAATGAAACACATAAGGAACTGCATTATAAAAATACACAGTAGCCCCCCAATCCATTATAAATATTATCATTATCTAGAATATAATGAGATAAATTTTGGAGTTGATATCTTATTCTTAGAAAAACCCTAAAAACTTAATAGATAAGAGGCTAAGAGAGAATATAAAAGGGAACAAAATGAAAAAAAGCTAGGGAAAAATGGGGAGAGAAATAAAGCAAAGGAGAGAAAAATAAAACTGAGTGAATTAGAGAGAGAAGAAAAAGGAACAAAGAGAAAAAATAATTTTAGACTTTAATCTTCCTCTCGTTTCTCAATGATTTTTGACTGGGTTTTCAGTTTCTTTGATCTTTCCTTTCCGACGATTAGAGTGCTGTGGTTGGATGTTCTTCGGTTTCTTTTTGAAGAACTTAGATTTAGTTCCTATTAATATCTTCTTGTTAATTTAATTCTGGTTTCAGTCCTTTGATTTCATTGGATTTACATCTTCATCGTAGTGTTATTTGCTGCGTTCTTTCAATTTCTGAGGATTTCTACTCTGTGTTTTCATTAAATTGGGTCTGGTCACTGAGTTGTGGGTAATTTTCTAAACCTTTGTTATGCTTTGATTTTTCTATTGTTCATTATGCATATATACATAAATACATACAAGAAACCGAAAATATTTTCATTAATTGATAAATTTGTGGGCATTCAAATCTTGGAATGGATTTACCGAAATGGATTTTAAAATGGATTGCCGTTTTAGCCCTTTGAATCCCTTTTTGAGATTTGATTTTCTTCTCAATGGAGGATTGCCGCTGCTGAGAATGAATAGCCGTAAAAATTCTATTTAAAAAATAATGAAAATAAATAACTAGCAAGGAATGATTGACTTGTGAAAAAAAGGAAAAGTCGTTTTGATTTGGCCTTAATGAGCAAAATTATAAAGGGTGAAATTTAAGATACTCGTGACGTTTGATGGCTTTTCAGTCGTTTTAAATTTGATGAATTGTTATGATATTTTTCGGATCATTAATATGATTTTGTTGGTCTACTGAAAAAATAAGAAGTCAGAGTTTTAAATTAAAGAAGTTTCGGATATTCTTAATGTCATTAATGTTTTTTGTTGTTTTCTTTGCATTTTAGATATGATGATTGATAGGAAAAATATGAGTATGTATTTTTGTTAAAAATTTAATTTAAGTCACGTAAAATATTAAATTAATAAAATTATATTTTTAATTAAAAAATATTAAAATTAAAAAAAATTCAGAAAATAATTTATATTAAAAAATTTAAATAAATTATTTTTTAAAATAAAAAATATTTTTATTTATTTTTTATTTTTAAAATTATCAAAAAAAATATGAATTATTTTTTATTTTTAAAATTGTTAAAAAATATGAAATATGAAAATGAATTTTTTAACACTCAAAAATATTTTTTTAAAATAGAAATATGATATAATTAATTAAAAATAAATGGCAAGAGTATTTCTTGATTACTTATTAGCTATAGATATGATTGATAAAGACAGTAAAAAAAATATTATAATGTATAAGCATAATAAAAAGATAGAAAAAAATATTTTTAATTAAATTATATCACATTTATTTGTATTTGGCAAACTTTCACATTTATGCATATATGATAATATAAAAATAGGCTAAATTGCTACGAGTTCAATAGTTGACTCTCTCCTTTTTGAAATTTAGATAACTATACTCTTTTTAAAGATTTTCATGGAACTAAAAAATACATATAAAAATTGTATAAATACCAATTTCAAACTACTACGTATAGGACGTATGGTAATGATATCAATTAATTTGACTATAAAATAATTAAATATTCATTTCGTAACAGAGAACTTCTTATACAGTAAGAGTCTCATGGTATATAAATACGAATAATTTTAACATATATTTTTAAAAGAATGATTTTTAATTATAATTCCTATTATTTAATATAATATGTGAAAATTCTTTTTTTTTTTCATATTTAATTCATTCATGAATTATTTCATTTAATTTAATTTATGCAAAATAGTTCATATTGTAAGAGCTGAGAATAAAGAGCAACTGTAGGTGAAATTAGAAATTAATGAAATTTTTTGTTTATTATATTATCTATTTTGTAGCATTAATTTTATCGATGAGAAATATCTATTTTTATAATAGTCTCACCTTATCAATAGTGATAAAAAAAATTTATATTTTAATGAGTGTTTAATAAAATTTTTTGATACAATTGTTAATTTTTTTTTTTGTTTCTAATCACTGTATCAAATTTATTTAATATAACTGTTAATTGTTTGGTAGCTGTTAAGTTCATTTCCAATAGTTATATCAAACCAGTTTAATATAATTATTAATTGTTTGATAGTCGTTAAGTAGATAAATAACTGTTATTTATAAAAACTTTAATTTATAATTTTTTTTTTGAAAAAGTTCATAATTATTTAAATAAAATGACTAAATTATTATTTTTTAAATAATATTTAAATAAAAAATAAATATTAATATTTATTTTTAATGAATATTAAACATATTAACAACTAATAATAATTTTATCAAATGCTTATAACAATCAACAATTAACTAACATCCATAACTACCAGGTATTAACTATAAGATAATAGGTATTAGCAATAATTATTACAAACATAGCTATTAGCCATCAAATAATAGGTATTAGCAACAGTTGTTACAAACAGTTAAATTAAATGTTACTTTAATTTAATACTAAGATGAGAGAAATTTAAAAATAATTATTTTTAAATTTCACCAACTAAAAAAATAGACATAAAAAAAAAACATTCCGTCATGGCATCATCATCATAAGCTTAGATCATGTTTATCCCTTAAAAAAAAAAAAGTGCCCATATTTGTATATTTTACTTAACCATTTCACATGCTTTAATCTATAATCCATAATCTAATATCAAAATATTGAACAATGAATCATACAAATCATAAAAACTATGCCATTATACATAATTAAGTTGCCCCTCTCCTTACATTCAATATTTTAATTATAATCATAAAAAAAATTATATATACTATATTTCTCCTCTTTAAAAAAAATCTCACCAAAATCTATATATATATATATATATATATATATATATATATTATGTGTATTTTAGATATAATATACGAATGTATAAATTATATACTATAATTCTCCTCTTAAAAAATAAAATCTCACCAAAATCGTGTTTGGCAATGAAAAGAAAAGAAAAAAAAATGATACAAAACTATGACACCCCCATCATTACATCGTGCTTTGGAAACTTTTGTTTCTACGGCTATAAGTCAATATTTTAATTATAATCATAATAATAATAAAAAAAATTAGGTAGTGTAGTATGCTACATAATATTATAGGAATATTAAATTAGATTCATTGATTTTAGACTTTCATAATATAATAATACCTAATATAGCAACTATTATACACTAAAATACGTATTGAAATTAACTAATGCAATTTTATGATTTGTATGATTCATTGTTTCCGTAAATCTTCATGGTGTGTATTTTTGAAGATTAACTGAAAATAAATAAATAAATAAATAAAGGCTATTGACATGCCATCAAAGGAATTTCCCATCTTGAAATGGCTAAATAAAAGACTTGGATATAAATATTATACCCTTGTTAATTTTAATGATATATATAAAATCACATTGAAATATTATTTTGTGCTCCATATATAATATTGTGTGTTGTTTTAAGCATTCTAATAAGAAAAATAAGAAAAACAACATCAAAATTAATTAAGCATGCTGTAATACCCATGACAAACTCATAATGGTTGTTTCATCTAAAAGACTGAAATTCAATGGAGACATAGAGAGCAATTTAACGCCTCTGAAAACCTAGTAAAGGCCGTTACATCACATTGTGTAATGCTCATGAAGAATCAATGCACGCTCGTGATATTATGATTTCCAAAGATGGTATGGGATATAGAATGGAATTTCAAGCCCATTACAATTTATTCACGACTGATACAAGTTAAGGCTTAATATACATTACTATATCTTAACGGTCGTTACTCAATCGTATCTAATAAGTCTGTTTGAAAAATATAACCGTTGAAAATAAATTTTGAAGGAGATCTTATATTTAATGTAGTCAGAACTGTCATATTTATTATCCAAGACTTGAAGACTATAAATATGAAATCATTTAAAGTTGGAGAAAGATTTTGGAACACTATTGAAAAGCATACAAAGACTATTCCATTGCAAAAAGCTCTCATATTATGTTTTTCTCTTATATAATTGAATACTTGTGCTTTAAACTCTTTTGTTTTGTGTTCAAGAAGTATAAACCTATTGTACTTCATTTTGTATTTTTAAAATAGCTTAGTTTGAGTGTTAGAGACACTATTTAAATCTCTAAATATCAAAGTGTATTTGATATTGTGGATGATATCCCATAATTGGGTTAAATCCTGTAAAAACTATTATAAGGGCGAAATCCTGTACAAACTATTGTAAAAGTAAAATCCTGGAAGAACTATTGTTAGTGTTGGACTTGATCCCGGTTAATTAATGGAACCTCGAGTCATGGGTTTGAGAGAAGTGGATGTAGGAGAGGAGTTGTACTCTGGACCACTATAAAAATATTGGCTTAGAATTCTCTTTCTCTTGCTCTATCTTTAATATATTTGTATTATATTTATTAGTATATTGCATTTAGGGTGAGAATTGTATTAGAATTTTTATAATCTTATTCACCCTCCTCTAGGATTATTGCCATACTGGGTTCACAATTCGTATTAGAGTTTGTGCTATAGTTTATTCAAAATCTAATGATTTTTAGAGCTTATTATTCACTAATATGACAGGAACTTTTACTTCCACTTCCATATTTGATGAAGAACAATATTCTATAAGTCACTACTATTTCGTGGTACCAACTATAATCAATGGAAAGTGAGAATGCGGGTGCATATTTATCCCATAGGAATGAAATTATGGGAAGTTATCTAAAAAGGACCATTTGTTCCAATGGAAGATAACTCAACAATACCTAAACCCACTTCTAGTTATACGGCTGAAGATAGGAGAAAATTTTCAAATAATTTCAAGGCTATGGACTTGTTATTTTGTGCTCTCGATGCTACGGAATTCAACCGGATTTTTGCTTGTGAGTTGGCTAAGCAAATGTGAGATTTTCTCCAAGTTACTCATGAAGGAACAAGTCAAGTCAAAGAAACCAAGAAACATGCTCACATCAAACTTTGAAAATTTCATCATGAAAAAGGATGAAATCATTAGTGACATGTACAAGATATTCACAACAGTTGTGAATGACCTAAAGGGTCTTGACAATATATTCACACAAAAGGAGCTAAATACTAAGCTCTTGAGATCTTTACCGATAAAATTTGATTCCAAGGTGGATGCCATAGAAGAGTAAAAAAAATCTTAGCTCCATGACTCTTGAAGACTTGGTGGAAAATCTAATGACCTTTGAACTAAAGGTTAGCAATAGAAAAGCTACAAGAGATAAAGAGGAAGAAAGAACTTTCAAGAAAGAGAAAGGAATTGCTTTAAAGACTACTATGGAAAACAAAGATGATTCCTCTAGTGATGAGGATGAAGATGAAGAAATTGCCTTACTTACAAAAAGGTTTGGTAAATTTGTTGTAAGAAACAAATTTAAAAGGAAGAGCCTCAAAGAAAAGAAGTACCAAAACGATAAATCCGAGGTGATATGCTTTGAGTGCAAGAAACTAGGCCATATAAAGATGGATTGTTCCAATCTCAAGCACAAAAAGAAGAAAGAAATAAAAGAGAAGAAATTTAGCAAAATAAACAAAATATATGAGGCTTGGAGTGGTAGTGTCACGATCCGCTTTCGCGGACTGCGACAGTGTTAGGGCACGGGAGATGCCAATGACGACCGGCACCCGTAGAACCTAGTATCACGTACATAATCTATAAACCACAATTATATTATCCATTTTAATTAATTACCATTCATTATGTTATTCTGTCAATCATGCTGCAATTGGCTGTAACAGTCATATATCATACCACAAAATCATCATATAACTCATAATAACATCATATATATATATATATATATATATATATATATATATGTTCATCTCCTAGCTAACCCATACATACCCCATGAGCAGCTAGATAATGAACACCAAAAATAATACAGAAATATCAAAAAATATACATCTAACTGACTGCAGATATCTCCGGATGATAGATGACAGGAATTTGCACTCTACTCCTCTCCTAAAATGGGTAAACAATGAAAAAGTGAGTATAGATGATACTCAGTGAATCTACATGCATCATCAATAAAACAGTAGGTAGCAATGAAACAATAATATCAATAAGTCGAATAACAGTAAACAGAATCTGTAATGGGTTATAGTATAGCCAAAGAATAAAATACAGGCTCGGTATCATATGGGAAGACAGATAAAGGGATGGACTGCATGAAAAGAAATCATAAAATATCCAGTAATCCATATGGACCATATAGGTCTCTAGTAACATATTAGTATCAGTAAGCATAAGGCTGATCAGGCCCTATGGCCAGGACCATAGCCCCTCCCAGCTAGGGTCTCAGTAATATAATGTGCACATCGCCGACAATATTTTCCCGCTACCCTATCGGATCGGTGGCTCTGCCAAACCACATAAGGGTCAATATAACAAAGGATACCATTATGCAACAATGACATCCATCAATCAATCAGTCCAATATCAGTCAATTTAATTATCAATAAGAACAATGGCAATGCTATAGATAACATACAATCAATGATAAATGGTTTGGCAATTAAGAAAGACATGGAACAAAAGTTGGTTCGGTGGCGGAAAACGGTAGGTCAATTGGCATGCCAACGTCACTGGTGACAATGGCATTCAATTGGTAGGCCTATGGAATACAAAACAATAGGCCAAAGACAAATGAACTAGGCATTTCATCAAACACATGGTAGGCATACAATGGCAAGCCAATATGTTAGGTTTAGGTGCAAACTTGACTTGCCCAATTCAATCAACACAAAGCTATATTGTCAACAAAGGTATAGGCATTAAAGAAAAACAATTAAATAACATCAAAATGAATCAAATTGGCTAAGGATTTCAAGCAAAAATCAAGGAAAATTCAAAGGAGTGAATAGTGACATAGGGTTCGGCCAACAATGGGTTTTCAAGGATGGATTCCAATTATCAATTCTATCAATTAGGCATGTTAATTGATGCATTATAGACTCATCTAAAGCTTCAAATCACTTTGAACAAGCCAATTTCCACTAAAATCACTAAATAGCCTATATAAGGCAACCTTGTCTAAATTTCAATTCTACATCAAATAAACCATCAATTAGTTGCTTATTCACATCCAATTGACTAATTCTAATATCAATTAACAAAATCAATCACTAAATCATCAACCCATTTCTTACAACTTCAATATAGATAGGAAATTTAGGCATTTTCAATAATTTGCATCAATTGATGCAATCTAACCTAAAACCCATTCAATTCAATCCTAATATCATCTAATTAAACCATTAAAACAAATAAACTAACTTCTTACCTTGATGGAGTGAAGGAGCCAAATTCTTCAAGCCTTAGTTCCTTGATTTTCTTTAGCTCTCCAATCAAATTAATGGAGGGAAATTATAGAACTATGCTTAAATTCAATTTTTCTATGAATTTTTCTAAGAATTTTGGTATAAAATGAAGAACAAATGGATGGGGGAAAGGAAGAGAGAAGGGTTCGGCCAAGAAGGAAAAGGAAGAAGAAGATGGAGAAAAATCATAAGGCATGGCTTATATATTAAGTTACTAATGGCAATTTACACTTTGGTCCTTAAGCTTTCAAGTAATTAAGTTTTGACTCTAACTTCTTTTGTAATTTATTCTGTCAATTTTATTAGGATTTAGATTTCAAAGTGGGGAGTAAATAAGCTTATTTTAATTTATACTTATTTATAAAAATATTTCTGGAGTCATTCTGCAATCTCGACCGACCAATTTCTACTATTCACCTTAAACTTTCAATTATTTATGATTTTGCCATTGGTTATTTTTTCAGTGTTCCTAAATGATTTTCAATTCTTTCTTTTTACTAAAATTACACATAAATTATAGTGATCTTTTACCCCTAGATCAACTTTAGAAATTCTTTTATTGACTGGACTGCTAATTTCTCGGCAGTGTTCCTAACACCGCCGCTTTACGGAAAAGTAACAAGTTTGCTTTTTAACTGTGTCTCTAAAATTATTTCCCATCATTTCAAGACAAATAAACTACAAACTGAGAAGTAATTCATGTATGTAAGTTAGGAATTTATAGGGTATTATATTCTACCCCTCTACAAATAAATTTTTCCTCGAATTTAAATAAAACATACCTCACTACTAAAACAAGAATGGATATCTGCTCTTCATCTCCTACTCGCTCTTCCAAGTGCACTCCTTCATGGACTGATTCCTTCAAAGTACTTTTACCATCAGGATCTCCTTATTTCGAAACTGTCTGACCTGTCTATCAATGATCTCCACTGGAAGCTTCTCATAAGACAAGTCATCACTGAGATCCACATCCTGAACCTCCAAAATATGCGATGGATTAGACACATACATCCACAACATAGAGATATGGAAAACTAGATGTACATGGCTCATGCTAGGTGGAAGAGCCAATCTATAGGCCACACTACCAATCTTCACGAGAATCTCAAACGAGCTTATAAACCTTAGTGATAACTTACCCCTCTTTCCAAATCTCATAACACCTCTCATCGGTGAGAACTTAAGGAAGACATGATCACCAACTGCAAAATGTACATCCTTCCTCTTCGGATCAGCATAACTCTTCTGCCTACTGAAAGCATTCCTCATACGATCTCTTATCATATGAACCTTTTCCATAGTCTCTCTGATCAACTCTGGCCCCTTTAGCTGCACCCAACACACTGGAGATCTGCATTTCCTATCATATAGTGCTTCAAATAGAGCCATACCAATAGAAGAGTGAAAAATGTTGTTATAGGAGAACTCTATCAATGGCAGATAATAATCTTAGTTACCTTTAAAATCCAGAACACACAATCTGAGCATATCTTCTAAAGTCTGGATTGTCCTCTCCGACTGCCTATCATTCTGCGGATGGAAAGCAATACTAAACCGTAACTGGGTACCCATAGCCTCCTAAAACTTCTGCCAGAACTGAGAAGTGAACTGTGTACCCCTGTCTGATATGATCATCAAAGGAACTCCATGAAGTCGCACAATCTTATCCACATACAACTGTGCATACTGAGCTGCCGTATAGCTGGTCTTAACCTCCAGAAAATGAGTAGACTTCGTCAGATGGTCAACAATCACCCAAATAGAATCATATCCCCTCGAAGTCCTCGGTAGACCAACTATAAAATCCATAGTCACCTGTTCCCAATTCCACTCTAGTAACTCTATCTCCTGAAGTAGCCCTGATGGCTTCTGATGCTCGAACTTAACCTGCTGACATGCTAAGCATTTAGACTCAAACTGAGCTACATCTTTCTTCATCCCATGCCACTAATATACATCTCTCAAATCATGGTACATTTTGGAAATCTCTGGATGTACACTGTATGCTGAATAGTGAGTCTCTCTCATAATCCGATCTTGTAGACCATCAAAATCCGGTACACATATGCGCTTCCCACATCTCAGTATCCCATCCTCTATTGTAAACTCTATCATCTTCCCATTATGTATCTCTCCCTTGAGCTTCAGCAGATAAGGATCCTTGTCCTGAGCCACTTTAATATCATCAAGTAACAGTGACTTCACTCGAAATTGGGCTATCAGAGCCTGGTTCTGATCCTGGGTTCTCAACTCCAACTCTACTCCTAAATCTGCCAACTCTCTCATCTGTCGAATCAATGGCCTCCTGCCAATCGCAATATGAGCTAGACTACCCATCAATTTTCTGCTCAGAGCATCAACCACTACATTGGCCTTCCCTAGGTGATAAAGAATCTCGCAGTCATAATCCTTAAGAAGCTCCACCCATCTGCGCTGCCTAAGATTCAGATCCTTCTACTGAAATATATACTGTAGACTCTTATAATCAGTATATATCTCACATTTCGATCCATACAAATAGTGTCTCCAAATCATGAGTAAGATAATTTGCTTCATGCTTCTTTAACTGACGAGAAGCATAAGCAATTACCTTACCAATCTGCATCAGTACACATCCCAAACCAATCTGTGAAGCATCACAATACACAGTGAATTTCTCCCCCTCAACTGGTAATGCCAATACTGGAGCACTAGTAAGGCAATACTTCAGAGCCTGGAAGCTGCGGTCACACTCATTTGTCCATACATATCGCTTATGTTTCCTCATCAATCTAGTCAATGGAGCTACAATCCGAGAAAAATCCTTCACAAACCTCCTGTAATATCCAGCCATACCCTGAAAGCTGCGAACCTCTGAAACACTGGTAGGCTAGGGCCAATTAACAACCACTTCAATCTTCTGAGGATCTACCTTTGTAATACCTGTTAATTTTTTTTTTATTTTTTTTTATGATTGTTTGTTTTGAGCAGATTAGTATTTTAAAAATCTCAGAATTAGAGTTTGGAAAGATTCTTGTGAGTTAGTTGTCATGATCTTGTAGAAGTAATTGGATAGTATAAAATATAAAAGTTGCAGATTTATATATTTAATTTTAAGTTTGCATGGCAGTTTTGTGAATTTTGTGTGTGTGAGGAGATATGCTTTCTCGACCAGAATATGTTCATTTCGTTATTCATGCAGTAAGTCTGAGTCTGTTTGGTTGTTTTGAGAATATTAGAGGCTGAGCGAGTCAAGTATAAGTATGAAAGAAAATATTTCTTTATGTGTTATATAGATAGTTGTAGGAATTCAAGTGTAATACCCTAGGAAACCCCATCTTGTAAGCATGAATTGATTCTCAGTTTGTGGTTCATTAGTCTTGAAATGATAGGAAATAATTTTAGAGACACAATTAGAAAGCAAATGCAAAACTTTTCCAGAAATCGTCTGTGTCGAAAACACTGCCGGGAAAATAGCAATCTGGCTAATTTAAGAATTTTTGACCCAAACCTAGGGAGATTAAATAAGTTAATTTTATGTGAAATTATGGAGAAAAGAAAGAGTTGAAAAATATTTTGGAACACTAAAATTGAGAGTAATGGCAAAATTGTAAATAAAGGCAACTTTGAGGGCAATTTTGGAAATCAACTGTCTGGGATTTAGAAATGACCCAAAACTATTTTTAAAGAATAGAACAATTTAAAATAAGGTATTTCACTCCCCACACTTGAGGTTGAATCTAAATAGAATAGACAAAATAAATTACAGAAAGTTTTGGGTAAAAAATACAAATAAGAAAAATTTTGGGCCAAAAGTGCAATTAAACAAAGTTATGGGATCCACCTTTTCTAGAAACTAGCCAAGGTGGCCGGCCATGATGTGGGGAAATGGATTTTCTTGATAAAAAAAATGCTTAATTGATTTATTAATTAATTAATTAGGTGCCAAATAAGCCAAATTCTAGAATTTTCTTTTATTTTTTTTATCTTCAAATTTTGTTGGCTTTTGGAAAAGATGAGAACTAATATTGGCTGCCATTTTTGGAGAGGGTAACTGAGATATGGAGGAGAGAAAAGCTAAAAATATACTTCCAACCTTTCCAAAGAAAATCAACCAAAAATTTGATAGGAAAAGATGAGAGAAAGTAGAGGAAGAAGAGAAAATTGTTGGAGATTATGTGAGTTGTTTGGTGGAACAAAAAAGAGAAGAAATTATATGGTGCAAGTTTAAGGTGAAGCCTCCTAAACTTATTTATTTGATTGTATTTAAGATTTGTAAGGTTTGATTTGGCAAATAATTGAGGTAATTAAGCTAAAAATGTTAAGAATGAGCTAGGGTTAATGTAGTTTCTAAATTCTGTTTTGAGGCTATTATCCTGAAATTTTAATGATTGAATTTGAGGATGGTTAAAACATAAAATTTGTAGATAAATGTATAAATTATAATTATGTAAAATAAATTTGGAAAATTAGAAGTGAGGAAAAAGTTATTGGGTAAAAACTGTGAGTAGCCTGGAATTAGGATTATGGAAAAATGCTATTGTGTTTTTATTGTACATAATTATAGAGATAGAATTAGAAGATGTGTTCAACATAAAAAGTATTAAATGATGTCTTATATATAATCTTGTAAAAGGGTTTTTCAATTGAAATTGTGGTTTATGAGATATTAGGTCATAAGTGTAGACTGCTCGGAATGACTGTTTAACAGAACATATATTACATAATTCTATTAATTTAAGGATCTTAAATTCTGAATTAGAAAAAGTATTAAACATTAAAGATGATCATTTATGTGTAATATAAATGAATGTAAAATAGTTTTGTAATTGGATAGGTACAAAATTTATTATAGGCATAGAAATAGGGCATGGTTGGATAGAGATTTCAAGGCAATAATTTAAATTTGGAAATTCACTAATAATTGTACAGTGATCTAAAAATTATGAAATTTGACTATGTTATAATTTTATGTGTCTATTTTCAATAGGAAGAGGAATTTAAGTAATTGGTTAAGTATTGATTGAGTTATTAGAAAAAGAACAGAATCTGCTAGAATAGGATTTCAGGCAAAATGCAGGATAGCAGGGCTGGTTCTAGGCCTAAGTTTAAATTAACACCATAAATTGTGTAGTAATTATTTTAATATGAAATTTGGATATGTTAGAACTTTATAATTAAAATAAGAATTTAAGCAATTGGATAATTGTAGAGAGAGATATGGGTAATGGAACACAGGCTGCCAGTAAGGTTCTTTATAGGCAAAATCCTAGTAACTTGGAAATTTTGAGGAATTTTCTTTAATATAAGTATAAGTAATGTAATTTTATGTTAAATAGTGTCTAAATAGAAATTAATTAGATATTTAGAGTCAAGAATGGATAAGAGATGTGATGGGTATCAAAAGAGATAAGGCAAAGAACCAAGGATAAAGAAAAAAGGGAAATGTTGAAGTTATAAACTAAGGTGAGTAATGTATATATCATTATGCATATCGTTTTTTGATTTGTTGACCCAATGAATATGTTTCCTTATTGGTTAAATGCCTCATTGCTATTGTTGATAATTGTTTATCATTCTTAAATATTGAAATCATCCATATCCATTGATTGTTATTGATATTGAAACGCCTATTGTTTTTGATTGATTATGTACCCAAATTGCTCCTAAAAGTATGCACACCAAATGTCTAACCATGATATTTATTGTTAATTGCTACCTTTACATTAAGAAAAGAAACCGATACATGACTAATGAAATGTATTGGCAAGTAAGCCATTGTACCGTAATGTTTCTAATGAATACTTGATATTGTTATTGATTTCCATTGGACTATTTACATGTGGATTTGACAGAGCAGCCTTACCAATAGGGTAGTGGGTATATACCGTCGGCAATATGCACATTGACTACATGTGATACCCTAGCTGAGAAGGGTTAATTATCTTGGCCATAGGGCCTGATCAGCCTTATGTACATGATATGAGATTGACTGTATGATTACACATAGTCTACGTGTTTCATGGCCCTTTATCTGTCTTATCTACATGATACGAGTATTACTTACCTGTTCATTAATTCCAAACTTATACCGTATTGCTTACCACTGATGGCCATTCTATCATCGATTTAATTGTTATCTGTTCCCAACTTCCAAAGATATTTAGTGTGCAAATAATTAACCTTGACATGAAAAACGAATATACTGATATTCATTCATTGTATTCATTGTTATTAAACTTTTATTGGTATACTAGGTTATCATATACCCATATCACATGTGTAATGATATATGCATGCTCACTGAGTATTCTTATACTCACTCTATTGTGGTTTATAATTTTTACAGGAATGAGATAGTGAAGGCTGATTCCAAGTCAATTTTTTCTTCGACTTGGAATGTCAAGTACAACAAGGCAGAATATTATTCGCTAAAGGTTATAAGTGTCCATTCATAGAGCTCTATGGTACTGTGTATAATTAGATGATTAAGTATTATAATGATGTATGAACAATGATATATTTAATGTTACAGTGACATTCAAAATGTAATGTGTAATGCATAATGATTGAAAATGTCAATGATAATAAAGTGATAAAGACAGTGACAGAGGTAAATGATAAAATGAAATTTTAATGTTTTGAAAAAGATTTAGAAGTGTTATGTATGACTGTTGAACTGTGAAGTTGAGGGTATAAGGTTTTCAAATTATTGGGAGTGTAAAATAATTTTTAATGCAGGCTGTGTAATTTTTGAGAGACCCAGTTTTGGGTCTGGAATAGTATTAAAATTACAAAGAAAACTCTGGCAAAATTTTTGTAAAATTTATAAGTAATAAATGGGATTTAGGTATTGATTAATGAATTAATATTGATTGAATAATTAATGAATGGACTGTTTAATGGGTTCTACGGGTTCCCAGTGACCTTAAGTCTACTTGTGCCCTAGGACCATCGTGGTCCAAAAGTGGCTCGTGACATTAAAGAGATTGGAGATTGTAGCTCATTTGTGAGCTGGTTTAGAGTGAGTTGGTGAGGAAGGTTTTTCCAGCTCGACAGAACAGGTAGTGTGAATTAACTCCTCGTTTGTGAGGTGAGATTGGCAAAGTGGCATTTAGCAAAGTGAAATTACCGAAGTGGCATTTGGTGAAGTGACATTTGGCGAAGTGGGATTTGCGAAGTGGAAAGTGGCGAAGTGGCATTTGGCGATGTGGAATTTACCGAAGTGGAAATTGGCGAAGTGGGATTTGTGAAGTGGAGAATTGGCGAAGGGGATAAGTGGCGAAAAGGAAAATTAGCGAGGCAGTAGCTTATTTAATGGAGAAGCAGTAGCCATCATTTTCACTATAATTTCTTCTTTTTTCTTTTTTCTTTTTTCTTCTTCATTTCTTCTCCTATTTCTCTCCAATCTATTCTATTTATTTTCTAATGCATCAATACTCATAATTAATGTATTAAATCATTATATTATTATACTAAAAGACTTCAGTCATTATTTCAAGTTAAGATTTTTCAAGGACTCATTTTGGAGAAATAAGGTGATTTTCTCCAAACTTACTTTTTCTTTTAGATTAAGATTTTTGGTAGTTAGAATATTTATTTATGAGTTATATAGTTATGAGCATTTAAGGCTATTAATTATGGTTGATATGGAATATATGAGAATTTATGAATTTGATAAATAGTGACGTAAATAATAACTATGTTCATAATTCCAAATTTTCTTTAAGAGATAAATTAAATTGATGTTAGGAAACAAGAATAGAGACTATAAGATCGTTGAAATTATAAGGAACTATATTATGTGTCATTATTGAGGAAACCCTAATTTATAGAATTTGGGGATTTTGATTAGGCTTGGACAATTCAAGAAATTGATGAGGATTTTCATCTAATCAAGGTTGAGCTAAATTATGGAAAGTTTTACTGAGAGGTAAGTTATGAATTACATAAATGTATATTTCTCCTTATGAGATAAATT
>CANXYC010241264.1:0-25650 GCA_948193065.1 Aleurites moluccanus | reverse complement strand
CATTTAAATTTTATTAGATCACTTTAATTTGGACCAAACCTTAAAATAGCATATGATATATAATTAATATTATTTATATAAATTATATAGTTTGTATCTCAAATAAACCATAAAAATCTCAGACTTTGACTATGTGTATATATATATATATATATATATATATATATATATATATATATATATATATATAACATTTTTAAAATTATTCATCATCCTTATGAGCTCAAAAATTGTTATCATTACCAAAATCATCTCTAATCAATCCAATTTATTAATTATATCAATATAGGATATAAGCGATCTTCATTACAATTTATCATAAATAGACCCATCAATGGTCACACATTTATATAACTAATGACATGGATCGAGTATGGATGTATAGCATGTAAATTTCATGTAATGTGATCTTAACATGCCTATTTTCAACTAGTCTAACCTTATTCTTTAGTGAGATCAAGTCAAACAAGATTAAAGTGTAAAAATACTTCAAATCTTTATACTGCAGTAAATAACCATAAATTATCCATGAAACATATCATTAAAAACATCCATATATATAAACCCCCACTAAACTAATATATTATCAAGTGCTACAACACTCATATGAGTAGTGTGTTCATGAAAGACCTTGGGTGGTAGACCTTTAGTAAGCGGATTCGCAACCATAGAGTTTGTCCCAATATGCTTTTTAGATACTTGACCACTTTGAACTCTTTCTTTAGCAACTAGGAACTTGATGTCTATGTGTTTTGACTTTGACGAGCTCCTGTTGTTGTTAGAATATAACATTGTTGACTTGTTGTCACAAAATAACTTTAGTGGTCTTTCAATACCATCCATAATTCGCAGCCCAATGACAATTTTGCAACCATATCCCATGATTAGATGCCTCATAGCATGCTATAAATTCAGTTGTCATGGTGGAAGAAGCTATGAGTGTTTGCTTAACACTTTTTTAGGAAATAACTCCTCCAGCAAGCAAGTAGATATAGCCTAAAGTAAATCTACGACTATTTTGGTATCCTGCAAAATCGGAGTTAGAATACCTAATGATCTCTAACTAATCTGATCTCCTATATGTGAGCACATAGTCTTTTGTTCCCTGAAGATATCGCATAACCCTTTTGGTTGCTTTCCAATGATTCATTCCCGGATTGCTCAAATATCCATCTAACATCTCAATAATGTATGCAATATCCGGATTAGTACATACCTGAGTATACATCAAACTCCTTATAGCTAAAGCATAAGGAATCTTTTGCATTTCTTTAGTTTCAAATTCATTTTTGGGGCATTGATTAAGACTGAACTTGTCTCCCTTAGCAACAGGGATGTCACCTGGTTTACAATCCTGCATGCCAAATCTTTTAAGAACCTTTTCGATATAGCTCTTTTGTGATAACCTAATAATATCTCGAGAGCGATCTCAGTGTATTTGTATTCCTAATACAAAAGAGGCATCACCAAGATCTTTCATCTCAAATGTCTTTGATAGAAATCTCTTGGTTTCATGCAATAAACCTTTATCGTTGCCAGCAAGTAATATGTCATCGACATATAAAACTAAAAAAATATACTTACTCCCACTGAACTTGTGGCATATACAATCATCAACAGCATTCATCTCGAAACCAAAGGAGATGACAACCTGATGAAACTTGTAATTCCATTGACGGGACGCTTGCTTAAGCCCATAGATGGATTTATTTAATTTGCAAACCATTTGCTTTGAATCTTTCGAAATAAAACTTTCAGGTTGCACCATGTAAATTGTTTCATCAATGTCACCATTGAGAAATGTTGTCTTAACATCCATTTGATGTAGCTCAAGATTGAAATGTGCCACAAGTGCCATTACAATCCTAAAAGAGTCTTTCGAAGAAACCGGAGAGAAAGTCTCTTTATAGTCAATGCCTTCCTTCTGAGTAAAGCCCTTGGCGACAAAACGAGCCTTTTATCTCTCCACATCACCTTTCGAATCCCTTTTGGTTTTAAATATCCATTTACAACCAATGGGTTTCACTCCTTCAGGCAATGAGACAAGATCCCAAACATCCTTGTCTTTCATGAACTTTATTTCCTCATTCATGGCATCAATCCACTTTTGAGAGTTAGAACTTTTAATGGCCTAATGAGTGTTGATTAGATCATCTTCCACCATTCCATTTTCTACCTCATGTTCTTGGAGAAAAATAATGTAATCATCCGAAATTGCATTTCTCCTTTCTCTAGTGGATCTCCTTAATGGTGTTTGTTCTTGAGGTTGTTAAGTTTGTTCTTCAGGAATAACTTGTTGACCTTGGTTGCTGCAATCTGCCCTGTAATGCTATTTTGGCAGTCTATACTGTTTTATCTATATCTTAATCTATACTTAACCAATTACTGTAATTATTTTTCCTATTGAAAATAGACATATAATATTATAACATATCCAAATTTCATATCATTCTGCTTACTACATCATTCTAAACAATTCATCAAAGTTGAGCCTACTGTTCTGCAGTCCCTATCCAGACAGACCTTGTTTTCATGCCTATAATTGATTTCGTGTTCATCCAATTACAAAACCATTTTACAATCATTTAGATAACATATAAATGAACATCTTTCATGTTTAACACTTTCTCTAATTCAAACTCTAAAGTCATCACATCAATAGAACTCAATAGCATATGTTCTGTTTATCAGTCAATTCGGGCAGACTACACTTATGGCTTAATATCTATTAAACCATAAATCCAATTGATACACCCTTTTACATGCCTCTAGATAGAGACATAAATGAACAATTTTCATGTTGAACACTTCTCATAATTATGTCTTTATCGTTCTCTATAACAAAAATATAGTAGCAAAATTCCAGAAAACCTAATTCTAACCAGTCATGATTTTTGTTCAATTACTCTCACCTCATTTCGAATTTCATCAATTCCTTTTGCAGACATTAAATTAACATATTTATCTACAACTTTCATATTTAGACCAACCTCTAATTCATACATTAAAAATTCGAAATTTAAACTATAAACTACTGCCTTAACACAGATTCAAAATCCCCTTTAAACCCTAGTCCATTCTTTACCCTTTTAGCTCAATAAACTTAATTTTTTACTTAATCAAACTATAACACACTCAAATTCAATTAAAAAGCTAAGTTTAAGATTCTATACCTCAAATTAAACAATTGTATTTCATCCTCTTTTACTCCTCTAAATTGCTTAAATATAAGTTTTTTTTAATCTTTCTTCATCACTCTTCTTCCTTCTTCACTTTTCTTAACTTGGTTTGATTTCTATAGAAACATAAAACCAAAAAAAAAAATTCTCCTATTCTAATGGTGGTTTGGCCACCTAAAGAGAAATAGCCATTCTTGTTCCTCTTTTATATAACAATTGCCATAAAAAAGTCTTAAAAATAGAGAAATTAGTAGAAAAATCTAGATTTTTGCTTATTTGTCACATTTCCATATAATTTGATAAACAAAAACTTCTATTTGATGATATGCCCCTTTTCTTTGCAGTAATTGCAAAACTTCTTCGAATAATGAGTTGCAATGTGACCAAATTCGTTGCAACTATAGCATTTAACATTCCTCATGTCTCGACCTCTTTGCTTCCCGTTTACAGCATATTAGCACTATATCCATCTACTATACTGTCTCACTATCTGTTTTGTCTGTTGGGGTATTACAATATTAGCACCAGCTATATGCACAATGGCTTGGAAAGCTCTATGATGTTTATTTTGTGGCCGGATCGGGCAAGTTTTGATGATATGCCCCTTTTCTTTGCAATAATTGCAAAACTTCTTCAAACAATGAGTTGCAATGTGACCAAATTCGTTGCAACTATAGCATTTAACATTCCTCATGTCTCGACCTCTTTGCTTCCCGTTGACAGCATAGGCAATATTAAGAGAATCAACAATAGTCTTTTGTTGTTCCATAGTTGTTTGTGTTAGAGAACAATGCTCCTCTCTTAGAAGTTCACCCAAACAATTATCAAGTGATGGTGTTGGAAAGCAACTCATAGATCGAATAGTTTCAAAATTTGGATGCAATTTCATCAAAAACTGATCTCTTTTGCTAGTTTCATGGACTGTTTGGATAGCAGATAATGATTCTGTAGGGACTTTAGCATACACAATGTTAGTGTATTCAGTCCACAGGTTGAGAAAACAAGAATAGTATTCTTGCACAGACAAGCTTCCTTGAGAATAGTTTGCAATATCAAATTCCAATTGAAATCTTCCAGCATCATTATCCTGGTTGTACACACGTTTCAAATAATCCCACATTTCTTTGGATGTTCTATAGGGTCTAAGATTCAATAGAATATGAGATTCTGTATAACCCAAGATCTAACTCATTATACGCGCATCCTTTACTTCCCACTCAGCCTCTTTCGTAACATCTTTTGGTTTAGAACTAGATCCATCAATATGTCCCCACAACACTTTCCCTTTGACATATGTTTGGAATTGAAATTCCCAAGCAAAGTAATTTTTTCTTGTAAAACAAGTGCAAAAAGACTCAAACTTTTCAAAAGACATGGTTGTTGTAACAACTTTCCACTTAAAACTGGAAAACTAAAATCTCAGATAAACTCGGAATTTTGAACCAAGAAAAGACAAGACAGAAAGAGCAACGTAGTCACAAAATTTTGAAAACAGGCTCTGATACCATGACAGAGAAAGATTTTACTGAAAAAGGATATTTCTCCCTTTGGGTCTCTTCCCCATTTATAGATAATTCAAGTCTTAATTACAGCAAACAAATCTCCTCAATCTAAGCATACACTAAATATAGATATACCCTAACAAAGGAAACAGAATATACAGGTCAACCATATTTACAATAAACAATGAAATTAGATCCCTGATTTACAGCATACAGACAGCTAGCATTCACATTTCTAAGACTCTCGAGCAATTTCTTTTTGAAACCATTGAGAGTATTTTGCAATTTACACTATAATTTTGCCTCTAAAGCTTCAAGTTGGGATTTCACATCGACGTTCATGGCATAAGATTGCAAGTATGTAATTCCAAGGTTTTGTTTTTGGTTTATGGTCAAGGGCACACATTTTTTTTTTAAATGGTGGTGGCAACGGTAGCTAAAGCGAAACCCAAGGAGCACCACTTTGATACCAAATGATAAAAATCAAGGGTTTTGTCTAAAGAGGAATTTGGGAAAAATTAAGAAAAAGAATGAAGAACAAGATAGGAATTTGATCTCTTCTTGGGGATCAACCTCCAAATTGGCCAAAGGCTTTAGAATTGTATCTTATATATTTAAAAATAGCCAAAGGCATTACATATATATAGAGTTCCTAATCCTTAATCAACTTCTAATACAGAAACAAATAAAAGAAAATAAGGAAGCAAATGACAAAATAATACTCCTATAATTAGGACAACCCAAATTAGGACAACACAAATTAGGGCTCAATCAAATCCCTAAAATTAAGGAATCCTAACATAAGTTATTTGGAAGTGTTAAAGTTATTTATTTATTTTTATTATTTTTTTTTGCATATTGTGAATTGTACTTTATGCTACCTGCAATAATTTTTTTAATTAATTTTTTTGTTCGTTTTGTAAAAGTATGTTTTCCTTTTATAGTTTGAGACTGATGTTTTTTTCTTATTTTGATTGCCAGTATGGTTTCATTTGGAATGGAAGATTTTGCAAAATTATATGGAGAGTTGAAACCTTCTCAGTTTGCTGATGTTATGGCTCTCATGGGTGACAGATCTGATAATATTCCAGGTCATCAAGCGCATCTTTATAAATAATTAAATAAATAGTATTATCATCATTTTCCATTGGGATTGAACTAGCATTTGTCATTAGTGTTAATTTGCACATTAGCTTTGTCTTTGCTCTTGTTTTCTACCTGATGTGCATTGTGGTATTGATTTTTCTTTATCCCCTGAATTAACTTTTATGTGAAGCATATGAGAAATGAGTCACATGAGTATGATGAGTAGTGGTGTATAGTATTTAACGTTGACATGCTAGCACTAGAGATAGATTGTCAATTGTAATTCTTTGAGCTCGTTGGTTAAACCATTTAGCCTAATTACTTATTTTGTGCCCATCTCTGCTAATCCTAAAGAGACAAGAAGTTTGTTTATGATTTGAGCAGATCTATGTTGACCTGATACTTAGGAGAAATTTATAGGTTTAAAATGGAGAAGTTTTGGTGGTAGAAAGGAGGCCAAAGTTCTCCAGCATTGTACATTTTCTGTTGGTTTTGTGTATTTGGATTTAGAAGAATGCCCACACTTTTAAAAAATCTAGTTTTGTCTATTAATTTTTTGTGGGATAAGATGGTTTTCTTGGCTTTTTCGTGGTTGTGCTTTATATCTTTGAGTGTGCTAATTGCTATGCAAGTATGATAGGACTCGGTGCATTTCTTTTTTTTTTTACTATTTTGGGATAAAGGATGAGTTGAGTCGAGTCGAGTATTATTTTTTTTTGTACTCTTGTTTCTATTAAAAAATATATCTTAATTGCTGCTGCTATTTTTGAAAGAGTGAAAGTTAAGGTTGCTGGGTCACTTAGAGTAAAAATATATGACCAATCTTTTTTATATTTACAAAAGAGTTTATTAAAGAGGATATGAAAATGAATAATTATGAAGAAAAAGCTATGGTATACTCCTTGTACTAAAACCTATAATTGATAAAACTTTAAAATTGAAAGCTCCAATTATGTTGAATATCAACCAAGGATGTAAGAGTTCCAAAAGTGGCCTATCATGGCCAATAAAGAATTTTATTCACATTATTATAGTTTGGGAAACTATTCGTGTTTAATATATTAGCATTTCTTTCTAACAACATACTGAAATCTCTGCAAATATTTTACAAAATATTACGTCTTCGCTTCTTTCCCATTATAAATATCTCAAACTAATGAGAAGGAAATCTTTCACAAAACACCAAAAATTTGATTCCATATTGAGCATAGTTTATTCCATCTTGGCTTTTCTGCAAATATTTAATTAATTATAGGTTGGGAAACTACTCATCTTTAAACATTTTGGTATTTCTTTCAAACATACTGAAATCTCTGCAAATATTTTACAAAATATTACATCATTGTTCCATTCTAAATCCCTCAAACTAGTGACAAGGGAATCTTTTACAAAACACAAAAAAAGTTTATTTCAATTTACCCGAGAAATTGATAATGACATGTCAGAGATAATGCTTTATCAGACCTCACAGAATCAACAGACCTCACAAAATCTTTGCTTTCCTAATGTGATTGACCAATGGAAATTGATGCGGGCCAGCAAATAGAGCGGACTTTACAGTTTTTGGAGAAGCAAGATAGGGCCTTTCACGCAGATCCCCTTTGAAAGGTCATAACTTTCAGTACAGGATGAGCCACGGGGCCTATGAGTACTTGTTTCGAATCTCGTTCAGAGATCTAGAACAATGCTCGGGAAATTCGGCACGACCTAGTTTGACCCCAAATTCAACCGTTTAAAGCACGAACGGAGCCTCTGAAATTTTATGCGCATTCTTTTGCTTATTTGTGAACTTTTTTATTTTGTTATATTTTGGGCCGAAGCATTTTGGCCCATTAGGGTTTTATTCTTCTTTTAGCATATAAATATGCGTATTTTGTTTTGTAAGAGACAATTTTGACGAATAATTAAAACCTAATTTTCTTTCAGTTTTTGTTTTCTTAGAAAACAACGAAGTTGATGCCTATTACCTGGTCTTTCTAAAATCAACAGGTTATAGAAGATTATTGTCCGGTATTCGTGCGCGAATAAACGGATTGTAATAGTATTTCGATTTCATTGATATTTTCGCTGCGTCAGTTGGTATCAGAGCATGCCTCCACGACGACAACAACAGCAACGTCCTGATGAGGGAAACGAGCGTGACCTAGAACAAAGGGTGACGCGAATGGAGGAACGATTTGAATAGATGATATAGCAGATTACTGACATAATGGAAACCTTGATGGAGACCCATCTTAGGGCCAATCAGGGGTGACGAAATCGTCAACAGAATCGTCGTGGTGATCCAGGCAGTGATGAGGATGGGTTGCAGATGCCTTTAGTCGCAGAACCAGTCTGCTGGTTTCCATGAGAGTTCAAGTTCCTGGTCTTGACTCTTTCCGTGACTTATTTGAAACTGACCCTTATTTTTTTTACAGTTTTACAAGATGTGCAGGCTGGAAAGAAAACAGATTTTCTCTTCCATGATGGATTTCTATTCAAGGGCAATCAATTATGTATTTCTGACTGTAGCTTGCGATTGCAAATTATTTAAGAACTGCATGGGGAAGGGCATGTTGGTAGGGACAGGACATTGCAGTTGGTTCAGGCTTCCTATTATTGGCCTAGCATTCGCAAAGAGGTGGAGAAATATGTGCAGAGATGTAGGGTGTGCCAAGTTTTCAAAGGGGCTGCTACCAATGCTGGCTTGTATATGCTACTTTCAGTCCCTTCACAGCCGTGAATTGACATTAGCATGGATTTTGTGTTGGGATTGCCACGAATCCAGCGAGGTAATGATTCCATCTTTGTTGTTGTTGATCGTTTTTTTAAGAGGGTTCATTTTATTCAATGCAAGAAGACTACAGATGCTGTTCATGTTGCCCAATTGTTCTTTCGAGAGGTGTACCGTCTACATGGGTTGCCTACAACCATTGTTTCTGACAGGGATATGTGGTTCCTTGGCCATTTTTGGCGTAGCCTATGGAAGATGGTCAACACACAACTCAATTTCAGTAGTGCTTATCATCCTTAAACCAATGGGCAGACAGAGGTTGTCAATATATCCCTTGGGAATTTATTGCGGTGTTTGGTTGGAGAACATATCAAATGGTGGGATCAAAAGCTATGCCAGGCAGAATTTGCTCACAACCATGCGGTGAATCGTAGTACTGGATTCAGTCCATTTCAAGTGGTTTATTCTGCACAGTCCCGTGGACCACTCGATTTGATGCTTTTGCCCAGCAACACCAAGCTCCATGGGAAAACTGCAGATTTTGTGCATGAGTTACAGGAGGGTCACAAGACAGTTTATGACAACCTCAATGCAGCCAATTCTAAGTACAAGCGACATGCAGATAAGAAGCGCAGGCATACAGAGTTTGAGGTGGGTGAATTTGTCTGAGCCGTTCTAACCAAAGTGCGCTTCTCAGTTGGGGACTACAATAAGCTATCTGCTAAGAAGGGTCCTGTGGAGATTATTGAGAAGATTAATTCTAATGCGTATCGACTCAAGCTGCCTAGTCACATTTGCACCGCCGATGTGTTTAACGTCAAGCACTTGATCCCTTTTCATGGTCACTCATTTGAAGACGAGGTAGCTGCCAATTCGAGGGCGAATTTTCTCTACCGAGGGGGAAATGAATCGGGCCAGCAGATAGAGGAGTGGGCTTTACAGTTTTTGCAGAAGCAAGATAGGGCTTTTCGCGCAGGTCGTTTTTGAAAGGCCATAACTTTCAGCACAGGATGAGTCACGGGGCCCATGAATACTTGTTTCGAAGCTCGTTCAGAGATCTAGAACAATGCCCAAGAAACCTGGCACGACCCAGTTTTGATCCCAAATTCAACCGTTTAAAGTACGAACGGAACCTCTGAAGTTTTATGCGCATTCTTTTGCTTATTTGTGAATTGGTTTATTTTGTTATATTTTGGGTTGAAGCCTTTTGGTCCATTAGGGTTTTATTCTTCTTTTAGCATATAAATATGCGTGTTTTGTTTTGTAAGAGACAGTTTTGACGAATAATTAAAACCTAATTTTCTTTCAGTTTTGGTTTTCTTAGAAAATAATTAAATTGATGCCAATTTCCTGGTATTTCTAAAATCAACAGGTTATAGAAGATTATTATTGGGTATTCGTGCTCGAATCAACGGAATGTAATAGTATTTCGATTCCATTGATATTTTCACTGTGTCAGAAATGGAGATGTATTTGGTAACTGTTGGGAAAAGTATCCCACATCGAATAATGACCACCTGGGATCGGCCTATCCCTAAAGTCCGGTCACCAAAAGCCCCGTGAGTGAGTTCCACGTGCCACCCTTGACTTTATGCTCCGACTCGTGCCGGCGATTGAGGGAACGTCTGGTGGTTGTTTTTGCTCCTGTTCTTTCTAGCATCGATTCGCAATTTTCGGCCACCTGGTGTCTCTGTTGCTTCGATACTCGCCACTCCCAGGAAAGACGACTTCTTTTTCTCTTCTTGCCCTTGTTTTTTCTGCTGTTGGTTTTTTGTTTGGTGAGAATTATTTTGAATTGTTTTTAGCTGCCGAGTCACCATTTTTTGGCTGTTGGGTCAATAAGTTTTCTGTTGGGTCTGTGATTTACCCTTGGTCAGTGATAAAATATTGGACTATTCTTTGTTGGGTATTGTGTATTATTTAAATTTGTGATTTTTGGGTATTCTATGGTTGACAAAAACAAAAACTTGGTAGTAATTGATATAATCCCTATGATGACCAAAATAACAGACCATAAGTTGACTGGTCCGATTTATTTAGATTGGTGCAAGATTGTTAGAATTTACCTTCGCAGTGTTTCTACTGATAATCATCTCACTAAAAATTCATCCACAAATAATACTTGCCAGAAATGGCTAAGAGATGATGACCGATTACTTTTATAGATTAGAAATTCTATTGACACTGTAGTAGTCAGTTTCATTCATCACTGTGAATATGTCAAAAGAACTAATGAAACATTTAGGCCTTGTTTAGTTATGAAAAATATTTTCCATTTTCTTTTTCTAGTTTTCATTTTCATTTCTCAATTTTCTATATTTCTATTTTCCAAATTGAAAATTAGAAAATAAGAAAATGTGATAAGATTCCTTTCTATTTAAAGTTTTCTCTATTTATTTATTTTCATTTTTATTTTAAATATTTATTTTTTTATCAAATATATAACTATTATTTTTCCATAAATATTTATTTTAAAGAGGAGTGAAAAACATCATAAGTAGTTTTTCATAATATAGTTTAATTTTAGAAAACTTGGAAAATTGCTTTTAAATTTTCTATGTAGAAAATTTTGATAACTAAATACTAAATCCCAATTTTCTATTTTCTTGGAATAATTTTCCAAAAAATAGCATTTGTTTTCCACAACTAAATAAGGTCTTAGAATTTATGTATTTTGAAAAAGGTAACATTTCTCGTATTTATGAAGTTTGCAAGGGTTTTACTGTGCTGAACAATAAGATCAAACTCTTTTGACTTATTTCATGAATTTTAAAAGGATTTATGAAGAATTAAATGTCTTGTTGTCTTTTAGTCTTGATGCTAAAGTCCAACATGCTCAACGAGAGAAAATGGTAATCATGAGTTTTTTTGGCTAGTCTTAATTCTCAGTTTGAGATTGCTAAATCTCATATTCTATCTAGTGCTGAGATTTCCTCTCTTCTTGAGATCTTTGCCAGAATATTGCGCACAGATATCAGTGCATTTGTTACTCTATCTGTTCAGGCATCTAGTGCTCTTGTCAGTCATATCAATGGATCTGAAACTGGATGGTCATATCATAGGGGTAACAGAGGAAGTACATGCAGTTAAGATAATCGAGGTCAGGATGCAGGGGGAGTTATATATTATTACTGTCATGAGTCGGGGCATACCAAACGCACTTGCCGCAAATTGCAAAATAAGCCACATAAGTCTCACTCAACTCATGCTGCAGCTACTACTACACCTAACTTATCCTCTGAACAGACCATTACAATATGTGCATATGAATTTGTTAAATTCACTCAATACCAACAAGCACTAAAAAATTCCTCTCATCCTATCACGTCATTGCTGAGTCAAGTAAACCTAATACGTGTCTTCTTTCCTCTTTCTCACAATGGGTCATTGATTCTGATGCCACATATCATATGACAGGTAATCCTGATCTCCTCTCCACTCTTCAGCCACATACATCTCCTTATAATGTTACTTTAGTTGATGGTTCAACTACTTATGTTCTTCGTTCTGGCACTGCTCATCCTACTCCATTACTTTCTTTGTCTTTTGTATTAGGCCTTCCTAGATTTTCTTTCAATTTAATGTCTGTGAGTAAACTTGCTCATACCTTGAATTGTTGTATCTTATTTTTTCTTGACTAGTCTTTTTTAGGATCTTATGACAAGAAAGATTATTGGTAAAGGATATGAATCAGGGGTCCTCTACATTTTGGATACTCAGGTACCTATGTCTATTGCTTGTTCCGGTGTATTAACCCCTATTGAAGCACATTGTAGGTTGGGACATCCATCTTTACCTCTCTTGAAGAAATTACGTCCACAATTTCATAATGTTTCATCTTTAGATTGTGAGTCGTGTCAGTTCGCAATACATCATCGTTTGTCTTCTGTTCCTCGAGTAAAAAAAGAGCTAGTTTTCCTTTTGAATTAGTTCATTCAGATGTTTGGGGCCCATGCCTTGATATGTCTAAAACTGGCTACCAATATTTTGTTACTTTTGTTGATTTTTCTTGTGTAACTTGGATCTATTTTATGAAATTTCATTCTGAATTATTTTCTTATTTTTTCGATTCTATCTCAAAATAGTGTGGCTGAATAGAAAAATAAACATCTCTTTGAGACAGCCAGGATACTCTTGTTCCAAATGTATGTCCCTGAACAATTTTGGGCCGATGCACTTGCAACATTACGTTTTTTGATTAACTGTATGCCTTCATCTATTCTTCATGGTGAGACTCCTTATAGTATCCTTTTCCCTGCTAAATCCTTATTTCCTATTGAACTTCGCATCTTTGGGAGTACTTGTTTTGTTCGTGGTGTTTGTCCTCAAGTAACAAATTAGATCCCAAATCTTTGAAATGTGTTTTCTCGAGTTATTCTCGTTTTCAAAAGGGCTGCCGGTGTTATTATCCTAATCTTAATAAGTATCTTGTATCAGTTGATATTACCTTTTTGAAACACATTCTATTTTTCCTCGATTCTTTTGCTTCTTTCTATTAAGGGGAGGATGATGAGCTATTAATTTATAAGGTCACATGTCAGTCTTCTACTCCTACAACTTCCAATGCTACACCACTGCCACCATTGATGCCACCACCACCTGCTATTCATCGTATCTATTCTAGACGACGAGACCTTCTTGATACATGTTTGACACTGGTATCTTCTTCAACATCAAATCAACTACCTAGTGACCTTGATCTACCAGTAGCCCTTTGCAAAGGTAAATGCCAATGTACTTATCTTATTTCATCTTTCGTTTCTTATAATCACTTGTCTTCTTCTTCTTATTTTTTTGTTGCCTCCCTTGATTCTGTGACTAGTCCAAAATCGTTCATCAAACCCTGTCCCATCCTGGCTGGCGCGAGGCTATGATAGATGGTATGAATGCCTTAGATGCTAATGGTACTTAGGATTTAGTGAACTTACCTGCAAGAAAGAAGGTTGTTAGATGTAAATGGGTGTTTGCAGTCAAATTCAATTCTAGTGACTCAGTGGCTCGCCTTAACGCCCGTTTGATGGCCAAAGGCTATGCTTAGACTTATGGTGTGGATTATTTTGACACATTTTCTCCTGTTGCTAAGTTGACCTCTGTTTGTCTATTCATTTCTATGGCAGCTACTAATGAATGGCCTTTACATCAATTGGATATCAAAAATGCTTTTTTACATCATGATCTCTAGAAAGAAGTTTATGGAACAACCACTTAGATTTTTTGTTCAGGGGGAGTGTGGAAAAGTTTGTCATCTTTGTAAGTCTCTATATGGTTTGAAATAGAGTCCACGTGCTTGGTTTGGAAAGTTTAGTCAGGCATTTGAAAAGTTTGGGATGAATAAGAGCAAGTCTGATCACTCTGTTTTATATAAACATTCTGCATCTGGCATTATTCTCCTTGTTTTATACGTGGATGAAATTGTCATTACTGAAGTGATACTATTAGAATTTCATCTGTAAAATCATTTCTTCACAGTCTTTTTCACACGAAAAATTTAGGAGTGCTAAAGTATTTCTTGGGAGTTGAGGTGACAAGAAGTAAGAAAGGCATTTTCTTATCTTAAAGGAAATATGTGCTTGACTTATTAAATAAAATTGGAAATTAGGGGGCAAAACCATGCAGCGCTGTAATGCTTCCTAATCTACAACTCACAAAAGATGGAGATTTATTTGAAAATCCTGAGAAGTATTGAAGACTGGTTGAAAAATTAAATTATCTTATAGTAACTCGTCCTAATATTGCGTACTTTATCAGTATTGTAAGTCAGTTCATGTCTTCCCCAATAGTTCACCATTGGGAAGCTCTAGAGTAGATCTTATGTTACTTTAAAGGAGCTCCTAGACGAGGGATATTGTATAAAAATCATGGGCATACTCACATTGAGTGTTTTTCAGATGCATATTGGGCAGGTTCCAAGATTGACTGAAAATCTACTACTAGTTGCTGTGTTTTTATTGGAAGAAATTTAATTTCATGGAAAAGTAGGAAGCAAAATGTTGTATCCCGATCCAGTGCAGAATTATAATACAGAGTTATGACAAAGTCTATGTGTGAGATAATGTGGATATATTAACTTCTAACCGAAGTTGGTCTTAAAACTTCAATCCCAACATAGAGTTGGTGTGACAACCAAGCTGTCTTACATATTGCCTCTTATTCTGTATTTCATGAACGAATTAAACATATTGAAATTAATTGTCATTTCTTTTGAGAAAAGGTACAACAAAATTTGATCCCATAGGACGTGAGAACTGAAGAACAATTAGGGGGTATTTTCACAAAAGCCCTCAATGGAGTTTGGATTGATTATATTTGTAACAAGTTGGGTATGATTAATATTTATGCTTCAGCTTGAGGGGAGTGTTACAGATTGTGTAGCTGTAGGTAACTGTTAGAGGCTTAATTGGAGTTTAATTAGAGGGATTCTCATTTAGAAAATCTTATATATATATATATATATATATATATATATATATATTTCATTCAATCTGTATTTATATTTGTGTACAAATCAATACAATACATATTCTTCTCTTTATTCTCTATTCTCTTATTACATGTTAAAGTTCATGGGTCGGTACACATGTGATCTTATAAGTGGGCAAGTGCTGGAACTCATTTGCACAAAATCAATTGGTTTGTGTTGGGTCTAACGCTCATTCATTTATAAGTCCTTATATATTTTGTCATTATTCGATGTGAGATACTTTTCCTAACACACCCCCTTCAAGTGCAACCGGACTTGGCCTATGTCCTAATATCAACAAGCCGGAACATCAACAAGCCGGTTGTCATTTGCTCACAAACGGATCGTCCTACATCCTTCTTCAGTTTCGGTCCAGATTGACATTATCATCAATCCAATGAGGCTTCAACATAGGTCTTAGGATCTCCCCCATTTGGACATGAAACTCTAATATCATATAATAAGAGAATGAAAAGAAGAATATGTATTGTATTGATTTGTACACAAATATATACAGATTTAGTAAGATATATATAGAAGGTTCTCTAAATGAGAATCCCTCTGATTAAGCTCTAATTAAGCCCCTAATAGTTGCCTACAGCTATACAATCTGTAACAATAACAAATTAGATGTGCTTAGTGATCTAGAAATCCAATTTGCAAACTGTTTGTTCAAACTAGAAGAAGGCTAAAAGAATAAAAAAAATTTAGCGATCAAGAAGAACTGACTTGGCCCTTAAGAACTAAGGAAGCTCTTAAACCATTTGTTGTTTGTAATCCAAAATTTTTGAGAAAAAACTGTTGAAGCTCGAGCCAGAAAACAAAGGAAACTTCTGGTTTTTTCATTCATATAAAACTTCAATAAGATTACAAACAAACTTGAAGTTTGAATTTAGCAAATAAAATTTCAAATTTAATTAGGCTCATTGCTGTATTTTACTGACTTAGTTTACACAAAATACATTGACAAATTATTTGTACAAAATACGAAATACTGATCTGGAATATTTAGCAATAGTATCAACTCTACAAAACTCCAAGACTTATGTGAATTCTTTCTCCTTTTACTATTAATCATCTTGGAAAAAAGTCTAGAATGATGATTTGCACCTGTGATTTATCAGAATATATGTTCATTTTTTTATTTTTTATTTTTGTAGAAGGAAACCAGTTTATAAGAATTCTAAACATTTCCTTTTCTTTCTGCTTCACTCAGAAATTCAATTAAGCTTACTGGTCAAGTGATGAATCTATAATTTTTTAATAACTGCAGGAGTTGAAGGAATCGGAAGTGTCCATGCTGTGCAATTGATCACTAGATTTGGTATGCTAATGCATTATCCCTTGCATATTCTTTTGGAGATGTGAAACAAGATGAATATTTTCTTGGGCTCTATATGATGGAATTGACAAGTTAAAAATAGGATTTTTTTATTTTTTGTCATTTTGTGTAAAAGAATTGGATTGTGCAATGTGCCCACATGGAACATTAACAGGTTGGTTTTAATTGCCATATTTTTTGGCAGGGACTGTCGAGAATTTGTTGCAATGTCTTAATCAAGTAGAAGGTGAACGCATCAGAGAGGTAGAATGTCCAGTTACAGTGCCACATAAATTGAATATTTGCTCAAACTATCTTGTCTTTGTGATGATTTATTATCTGTTATGTGGAAGTTTAAAAATATTATGAAGTGCTTGGAAATTGTGAGTGAGTTTGGCGGAATGTTTGTGCTTCTGGGCGTGAATTCCTAAACCAAGAACACAGCTCATTTGACAAGCAAGAGGAGAGCAGCTTCAAAGGGAAGCTGCATTTTTTATGTTGAGAGTTGGTGCATGCAAACTGGTCTGCAAAAACTTGCTCTGTGCTTTTTATTTTTTGTGGTTTTAGGGAGAATTTGAGAGGAGAGAATGTCTGCATCTCTAGAAGTCATGTTTTCTTGTTTACCCTCTGTTTGAGAATGGTGGAAATAGAGGGAAAAGAATATGGGTGAGTTAAGGGGGAAGGACAATTGTATCTCCACCATTTGGAGCATGAGGAGAAAATAGATGAATATAAAAGACACTGTATACATTTATCCCTGGGTCTATGGGAACCTCTCTCCGAAATGGAGAAAAAGGTTGGAGAAAATCCTAATGGAAATTACCTCCTGGTCTCTTCTTTTTAAACTTGAATTCCATGAAATTAGTTCCTTATCCTTCTCTTTTTCACCAAATTGAAAGCTACAGGTACAATTATGCTTATGTTTGTATTCCTGTAGTTGCAGGCCTTGAAAATTTCCTGATACGTGCATATGGAGAAATAAATGTGTTTAATCTTGTAAAGATTAGAGGACATAATTGTTATTTTTCTTTCACAGTTTTCTGTCTTTATTTTCACTTAACAAACAACTAGAGAGGAAGACATAATCTCCCAAAACTTTTTTGTCCCTTCATTTTCATTCCCTCCTTTCTCCCAAACATTTTTAATGTGTTGCAGACAAAGTGGTTTTGTTAGGTATTTGCTGGTTGAAGTTATTGAAACTATCAGCTAATATTGATACTTAAAACCCTTTCCAGATTGGGTTTGCAATGAATCTATTACCACCTATTAACTATATACCATTTTTATATGTGGTTGCTACAATGTTACAATGTTGTGCTATCTCATCATATTTTTAGCATCACTTCAGTGACACTATAGATGGATGTGTATGCAATTTTTTGTTCAGAGAAGAAAATAAATTAAGAAGTTCATCTATCATGTTCAAGTTAAATTTCCATGTGTTCTAGTTCAGTGGATATACCTGTGACTGTTTTGTATTAGGTCTCACTAATGGATACTCATATTAAAGGGGTTTTACCTTTTCTCTTCGTATTACTAATTTTTGTTTTTCATTGCCCCATGCTGTCCTCTTGTAGGCCTTGCAGGCAAATGCTGATCAGGCTGTCTTAAGCAAGAACTTGGTATTATTTTTAATTCTTTTTTCTATTGTGCCTTTTTTTCTCGTGGATTTTTATTTCCCCCCTTGGAGTGAATATATAGCTTATCAAAGTTAATATACGTATGCATTTTTAATCCATGCACCAATGTTCATAATTTTGAATTTGGGAGATAGAAAGCTCAAACACAGTGCGCGCACATACAGATTTCTGGAATTGAACTTCACAGGGCCAACCTTTCCTTTATTGTTCCAACTTTTATATAGTTTAGTGCTTGCATAGTTTAAATATGAAAGAGATGGCTTTATTCAGCACATGCCTCAGATACACATGCCTCAGATATGGGCCCATAACTAGTTTTTAACCATTCTAAATCCTTACTTTAACATTTCTAATCTTACAAGCGAGACATGGTTTCTACTTAACCCCACTAAACTTGCTAACCCTGCAGGTTCTGAACAGGAAACGTAATTGCAAATTTTTCCCTCTAAAAGGATCATATAGCTTTAGAATTCTAAACACAAATCTCAGCACTCCAACATTTACAACTGATCCTTGCAGTAAATTCAGCATCATTATTGCCTCTTTATAATCTCCTACCGAAAGATGCTATCTGGGATGTCTTTCCCATTTCAAAGTTCAACCATCTATGTTCCTGGTTATGGAGTATCCATTTATCATTGCATCTACACACAAATCTATTTGCCTGGTTATAGATTCTCCACTTATAGCACTGTGAAAGGTACTTGGACAGAAACACAGGTATACCTGGTGTTCTTTTTGTCGTACCCTTGGGACAGAGCATGTGAACCAATGTCGTTGCTCAAGTGATCAATTTTATTATTTCATAATTATTGTGAGTATTGTATCATTATTTAAGTTTAAAGGTGGAAACTCGTTATCGAATTCAGCTAGGCCTACCCAGTTAAAATATGATTTGGACATGCTTTGCAAATAGTTTGATAATGTAAAGCCTATTACACAGGCCCAGGTCAGGAATAGTCTTGTATAAGAACTCAAACCATGTACTATCACAACCATCTGGATTGTTGGTCAACATCTCCCACCTAAGAGTGGAAAGGAAAGGGAGAGGACTCAGGCTTTGAGTTCCCAAACCTTCAAACTAGTGAAACCCTCATTTGAATTTAGTCTTAGGCTTGTCATATTATGAGTCATGAAGTCTAACTTTGCGCTGTGTGGGGCCTTATTGGATGTTGCTTTATCTTCTGAATGAAATTATTGCTGTTGTTACCTTATTGCCCCAATGAGTTGCTCATATGCAAATCTTATGGACAATGTTATTTATTTGATATATTTATTTTTAATGGCAGGCTTTGCTACGTTCAGATCTTCCGTTCTATATGGTTCCATTTGCCACTGGAGATTTCATATTTAGGAAACCTGAGGTTTGTGTAATTACAATTATTATTGCACATCAAGTTTTTAATCCCTAGTCAACTTATATTATGTGCAGTTGCTTCATACAGGAGAATTGACATTGATGTTTTGGCACCCATATATAGTTCATTTACTCCAATAGAATTACATATTATATGTTTTGGCACCCATATAAATACTCAATACTCTTTCAAATACTCAATAGTCAATACACTATCCTTCTTTCTTTCACAATGGTTATATTTCCTAATAATATTTTATTATTTAGTTTTAACCCATCAAAATAATTGTAATTATCTGCATATGAATACAAGATGAATCTCCCACTAGTAAATAGATTGCGAATAACTTCTACTAGTAAGTAGATTGTGAATAACTCACCTGCTTATAAAATTATAAAATGCTCTTTTCATAATGCAGGACAATGGGGAGAAATTTACAAACCTTTTGACTGCAATTAGTGCTTATGCTGAAGGATTTTCTGCTGATCCGATCATCAGACGAGCTTTCTACTTATGGAAGAAGCTAGAAGCACAATGATCTGCTCTGTTGTCAGTTGATGCTGCTGCAGAGCGTTTTTGTTTGTACAGTAATTTCCGTATACTTATTTGATAGCTAATCAATAGGTTAAGATAGTTTGATTGGGCAGCAATTGGGAATATGAGCTATAAAACTAGAGGGACCAACTAATTGTTTTAATCCAATTTGTTATTATTATTTAAAAAAAAAGGTTGATTTTCAAATGAACCTGAAAACATGAATAAACATGATGTTTGGCCTGAGAGAGAGATGTGCAAGAACGAACTCAATTATTTAATTTCAGTTTAGGAAGTAGCTTAAAAAAATCATTTTAGCATGATTATATTCATTCGGCATAATGGTGGTTATTTTACTTGTTATCTTTTTTATAATATCAAAATTGATAAAAGAAAACTGAAATTTAATGTTTTCAAAATATTTTTTTAAAGAAAAACTTTGATTAGGCTTTAATCTCAAAATTAATTTAAATAAAGAACGATTTTGAGTTATGTTTTTTATAGTTGTAATGCTTTAAATTATATTATATGTTTTCTTATTGAGATTTCTTTAGGTCTTTGTTTCACGTGTTTAAATTATTTTAATTTTTTTTTCTCATCTTATTTTTAATTGATGATACTTTCATTTTATATCTATCTAATGTTTTAGTTGTTATTTGTTCTACATGATCATATATTCATCTTACAATCATCATTTCGGTAACACTCATCTTTAGTATATCTCTTTATTATTTAATATTAATTATCATATAATATAGCATGTTGTATAGCTGAATGGTAGAATTTTTTATTCAATTTATTGGGAATCTTAAGGTCATATGGAACTCTTATGGTAAATCTCTATTTTAACTATTCAGATTATATCTTACTGCTAATATCTTTCTCTCAACCTCCATCTCTTTAAAGAATTGAGCATAAATATTTGAAATGACCACTTTAAGATAATGTCACTCTATCCAAGCTAACTCTTTCAACTTTCATACTTTGGTCTTCATTAAATTTGTATTATATGTATTTTGTTTTGGTTTTACTTAGCCTGAAACCTTTGTACTTCAAAGTGCTGCTATATAGCTCTAATTTTATATCAACTCTTTCTCACGTCTGATCATCTAGTACAGTACAATATCATTTGCAAATCATCATGCACCAAAGGATTTTCCCTCGTTATACTTTTTAATTCATTCATAATCAAAACAAAGAGGTAAGGCCCAACTGTGGACTATTGATACAATCCAATTGAAATAGATCTCAAGTTTCATTCAATCATGCACACATTAGTAGTTATTCTATATATGTCTTCAATATTTATATGTACATAATCGATATCCTTTTATATTCTAACACATACCATAAAACTTTTCTTAAGGCTTTGTCATAAGCCTTCTCGAACTCTATATTCTACATCAAGCTTCTAATAAAAAAATTGCTTCCATGGTTAATCGATTTAGCATGAAGTTGAATTGGTTGATAGATATAGATATAGCATCACGTAAGCGATGTTTATAATTCTTTCTCTCAACTTTAAAGTGTGACTCATGAGTTTAATTCTCCTATAACTTGAACAACTTTGAATGTCTCTCTTATTTTTAAAAATAGGTACTAAAATGTTCTTCTTCCATTCATATGATATTTTCTTCGAAGTTAGAATTTTGTTAAATAATATGGAGCTACTCCTACATTAACTAGACACTTCAATACTTCAATTGGTATTTTATCAGAGTCACTAGCTCTCCTAACTTTCATCATCTTCAAAATCTTCTTGACCTTTGAAAATCTAATCATTCTATTGAAGGTCACGTTCTTCTCTTATTCATGTAATTTATGTCAATCATGTTATTTTACCATTATTGTGAAGTTCATCAAAATAACTTTTTCACCTTTCTTTAATATCCTCATCTTTCACTAAGATCTTTTTTTTTTTTTATCCTTAATATACCTAACTTGATTAAGATCTCAATATTTTTTCTCTGTCTTTGATATCCAAAACTACCAACCTACATTGATTTGTTAAAACCTCTCTCTTAATGATTTTGCAATCCTTACATAGGATACGTTTTATTTTTCTTGCGAGAAGAAAGTCAATTAACTTCTATTTTACTCACTTTTAAAAGTCGATAGATGATATTCCCTTTTTATAAATTGAATATTTGCTAGGATTGGGTCACAAGCTATAGCAAGATTAAGGATGTTTGTCACTCCTTATTTCTCATACCGTAACCAAAACATCCATGCACCTTTTCATAATTTTGTCGATCACTTCCTAAATGTCCATTTAGGTATCCATCGATAAAAATATTCTCTTCATTTATTATGTTTTGCATTAGATCGTCCACATGCTCTCTATACTTTTGCTTACTCTCACTATCTAATTCAATTTATGGAGTATAAATACTAACTATATTTATCACCTCCCTTTCAATAACCAGATTAACAAGGATAATCCTATCTCTTCTCACTACTACCATTGTATTTTTTAACGTCTTATCTATGACATCCATTTCATTTGTGTTCCTCTCTTTTTCTATATACAATTTGTAGCCTGTATTATACTCTCGGACTGTGATGCAATGCATCATAAGTAAATAATGCCTCAACTTTTATATAAGTTGAATTTATAATTATGAGATGTAATAAAATTTTATACTGGCAGTCATCTATTATAATCCTCTTCATTTATTCTGAATTGGAAAAACTAAGCAGAGTTGTTTTCAAAACATTAATAATCTTAAAATTATGAAACTAAATAAGGTAACAGTGATGCAATGAAATTGGGTTCTTGATTTTTGGTGTAGATAATGGAATTTGAATGGAAACTTGAAAGACGAAGCCATTGCCAAATGATAAAGCGAATCAAACTAAAGTCTTTAGATGTCATTTTCAGTTTTCTATTTTATGAGAATATTTTTAATTTTGATCCATTTTTAAACCCAATTTTTGGATACAATAAAAAAATGACAAATTTGAATTTTTGTCTAATAACATACACGACAATACCATTCGAAATCGTAAAAATAAGAAATTCAAAAATTCAAAAATTAGAATTCTGTTTTTAATTGGAGAATTAAGATAAAAAAAGAAAAAGAAAAAGAAAAAGAAAATCATCATTCAAATTTTTAGAAAAGAAATCTATTGCTTTATATATAAAATAAAGTAAAACTATATAATTTTGTAATGAAATTATATATGTAGTTTAAAACTTTTATATTTTTAAGATATTTAATTTAATATCATTATTATTATTTTTTATTTTATAATGTTCAATGGACACCAATCTGATTATGCAAATAGAAATCAATTTAATCTACTAATAGTAATAAAAATGATCCTATATTCATTATTTTTATTAATTATATTGCTTCAATTAATAATTTAATACCATAAATTAATTTTTATATATTAAATATTAATTATTCACTTATAATATTATATTAATAAAAATATTTATATGATTTAATTGATATAATTATACATAAATAAATTTAAATTATATAAAATATTAACCATCTTAATCCGCGCGATACTGCGAGTTTAACATTAATATATTATTGAACATTTTAAAATTGAGTTACATTACAGATGTGATAGCATAAATTTTAATTTTGAGGTAATTTATATCTATGATTACTGAATTATAGAGTGAGTTTTAGTATGGTTATATATGTAATTTTTTTTTATTAAAATCAGTAAACAAATAAAAAAATTAGATTACAGTTTTTAGGAAAAATTCCTGCCGGATTTACTCATGTGGCCGACAAGAAAACCAATCAGATGTTAACTTACAAAAAAAGTACCATAAGCAATGCTATATCTACCTAACCCATGGTCACTAAATTATAAACCAAATTCTAGTATGGTCACATACGTATTTTTTTTTCATTATTATAGTCACTAAATAAATTTGATAATTCTATTATAATTTTTAAGTCAATTTTCAACGAATGTCCTAAGGGTACTGATTAAAAATTGTTATTTCAGATAAAATATAATTATAAAAAAATTATATTAAAAAAATATAAATAAATTAATATAAAAATAAATTGGATGAGTAAAAAGAAAAGATTTTGATAGATTTATATTTCGTTATAATTGTTATCATCTCAAATGATAGTATTTACTTTTCACTCATCTATTTTAATTTTAAATTTATTTATTTAATATTATCTAAATTTTCAATTCTTAAATGTACTCGTTAAAAAAATCATTATCAAAATTGAATTTTTTTAATTTAAAATTTAAAATTCATTTTAGTTTTATTAAATAATGTCTCTATCATTAATAAGTAACAAAAATTCACATGTAAGAGTCTTATACCTAGAAGAAAGAAATAATGAGAAAAGAAATAACAAGCAATCAATATATCAGTCTCATTAAACAAATATATCACAGCTCGTAAATTTTATCAATATTTCATTCTAGAAAAAAATAACGAGACATAACAAACTTTTATGTTTTTGACATTTAATTTATAATAAATTAAAATCAAATAATAATAATTTGATTTTATAATATTGATATAATTTATATAATTGTGAATTTTAATTTTCTTTTAGTAATAAGATGATGAATTAAATTTGAATATATTATTCATATGAATATATACTTTACTATTAGATTACATTTCGGTAATTTTAAATTTTAATTAAAAAATAAATTGATTAATTTTCATGTTTGAATTTTCAAATTGTCTTCAAGCTAATAGTTAAGTTCATCTTAAAATTGTAATAGAATTATTAAATTTATTTAGTAACTATAATAATGAAAAAATACATGTGATCAGACTATAAATTAGTTTATAATTCAGTGATTATGAGATAGACTGATACAACACTTTTTTTGTGAGTCAGTATCTGATTGTATTTCTTGCCACATCATCAAATCCAATCAGAATTTTTCTTAAAAACTGCAATAAATTTTTTAATTTATTTAGTAATTTCAATAATGAAAAAATTACATATGTGACTGTAACACCTCAGCCTAAACCTAACCTAAACCATAAAAGGGGAACTTAGGGGAAATTTTTTTTCTTTAATTTGAACTTGTGAATGTTATGTGTTTATGCATGAAATTGATAGATATGCATGTTATATGAAGTGATTGTATGCATAGAAGTGGTTTAAAGGTTGTTAGGACAAAATCGGATAATTTTGAGTTTTTGGTGAATTGGGGGCAAAATGGTCATTTCACACTCTCTTCGAATTTTTATGGAATTAACACTATATTTGAAGGTAGAAAAGAAATTAAGGACATGAAAATGATATTATTAAGTTTATTTGAATAATTGTTGGAGAATTAAACCCAGTAGAAAATAATTCCCGGCAAGTTGCTCGATTGAGGAGCTTCATTTGAACTAAGGATATTTTGGTCTTTTTCTTTGCATTATGGAATTATATAGTGTATGCAAACCTATGGAATCCTTTTACGCTCATTTAAATCTAACCATTGGATGAAAAGATGAAGAAATGGATGGTTAGATAGCTAGGTTTCACCATTTCTATCATAAACTCAAAGTATAGGATTATGCCTTTGATATTTAAAGTTGATATTTCCCACCTCTTCACCATTCTTCATCTTCCTTAGCCAAAAATTTCAGCCAATTTCTCTCTCCTCCATTTGTATGCTACGGCCACCTTGAATCTCCACCATACTTTGTTGTTTTCTTTCATTTTTTGATGGAAACATGTTAATTCCATCATCCTAAACACAATTATATCCATAGATTCAAAGGAAAAACTAGAAAAAGTAACAAATCAAACCTTTGAAGATTTTCAAGAACTTTTGGTAAGTTATGGATTTTGAAATTCTTTTGATTCAAATATGTTCTTAAGATGTTCTTTGATGTTTATTAGTAATCAAAACA